>DWNE01006170.1:0-13297 GCA_018249875.1 Cecropterus toxeus | reverse complement strand
ATACAGACGAATTGAGTACCTCCTCCTTTTTGGAAGTCGGTAAAAATAATGATTTGTCGTCGCCGAACAAAATAGAAGAACTAATGAGCGTTTTTATGTTAATGTAAAGCAGATACTTATTTCATAATGTACGAGTAAATGAACTCATAACATTAAAACACTTCTTTTATATTTTGTACATAGGCTGCTGCAGTCATTAGGATGCTGTATTATATTTTGTTATTGAGGTCGTCAATTCTTCATTTATAGAGATATTTTATTTTCTTCAATGCTTGGATGATGGGCAATTTATCCAATGATCATGTAATAATGTATTTATTAAAAAATGTTTCAATACTACGGAACATGCTGATTACTGACACCTCTGTTACTGTTGCGAGCGATATGGTATCCAGGGAAGGGGCTAGGGCAAGGCTGTCCAATCCTTGGAGTTGCTGGACCAGAATAGGGGTAGGGTACGCCCTGTCTGTCGTAAGAGGCGACTAAAAGGGCTTCCGGGGTTGCGGGTGGCAACAGTGGGAGCTCGAACCGTCTAGGTGACCCCGGGAAGGACGGCAGTATGTGTAGTTGTATACCGCCGTGAATACCAGACGGTGCGGTGGGCTCAGCCACTTAACTGGATGGAGCCCGATGGGGAAATGCGCTCAAAGCGCATCCGGTTGTGTTACTTGATGATCCCGGGGTACCCTTCGCAGCGCCGAAGACGGCCACCGGCGCAGTTTCAGTGCGGTAAAAATTCCACATCATTTATACCTATACCCACCAGGATAGGGGTTCAAGAACGAATAGACAAAAGCAATCGCACTTACATTAAAGGGGGTAATTTAAGTGCAAGTGCGTAAGTAAAATTCAGTCAGAAATTTTATCGATCAGCTGATAAATCACCCGCCCTCCTCCCGACCTCAAACGACCATCCACGAGATCCTACACTTGTTGCAAGTTTTTGATTTGACTTTATAAGTTGCTAACACTTCCAAAATAATGTACTTAGTACGAATAGGCAGCGAAATTAAAATATTTTGCACGTGTACATAGAAACCAACCAAACCAAACATAAGTATGGCTGACGTAACTCAATATAAAATGTGGCTAACCAGCGTTTCAGAACGGAATTTGTATGGATTATTTACTTGAATCATTTACGTGTGTCTATTCAAATTACACGTGATGGGTAAAGTTGTAACTTTAAGTGTGGGTTTGCTGCGTCATACAACGGCTCTAAATATATATGTTATTAGGCAGATGATAGTGGGCACGTCGTTATGTACAATCTGCGGAGCCTTTGTTAAAGTGTCTGCGAGGCACGTGTACCTACTAGTTAAGCGTTGTAACTTACGATTTTAAATGAGTAAAGTGGAATGCCTTCATTTTTATACGGAGGAAGTACTAATCATACGTTCATTTCATACATGAAATAAAAAAGAAGTTTCGTTTGTATATTTTTCGCTCACACAAATTTCAAAAAAAGAATTAAGTACTCATAGAATCTATCTATCATTAGAATTGTTGTCTGTCAGTTTAACTTTTTTTTTTAAAGTAACATTAAATTTTATATTATTTGAAAGCATATTTTTCGAAAGTTATTAAAAATAATTTGAAATTTTTAACCTAGGGCTAGGTTCTTGAACCAAAAAGGAGTTTTTTAAATATAATTAAGTAGCTAATGTACATTCAGTCCCCATGCCAACTGTATAAATAATAAATTTTTATTTTTCTAACTGAGATTGTCCACAAATGCGTTGCTAGCGACTAAATTGGTATGCCTCGCGTAAGTATATTTTTCTTGCACACTCTTCAGACCAGAACTCAATAGCGCTCAACACTGCGTTATTAGGAATAAGAAGATGTGACAGGATAGCAAACGGAGTCCATGCAATAACGGGACTAGAATAAGGTTACGGTATCCCCTGCCTGTCGTAAGATGCGACTAAAAAAGGCTTTCGGGGTTGCGGGCTTCAACAGTTAGAGCTAGGCCGTCCAGTCAAGTGACCATGGAAAGGACGGCGGCATGTGTGGTAACATGTCATTTTAATTTTTAAACGTGTAAAAGTATACTCACCGGAAAAGAGGGGCATCGCGCTTGGAGGACCCTATTTGGGTTCCATTGGAGATCCCGCCTTCATCCAATCATCGGGTACCTTTGAAAGGCTTTCCCCCCGAGAACAAAAAAAAAGGAGTTGTCAATGGAGTCGAACCGCAAATACTTTAAGCAGCTACACATTGACCAATTAGTCAGTCTAAGCTCCCCTGAGAGTCCTGAGACTCTCTCTAAAGTTAATAATACTTGCCTTGCGTCCCTTGAGGGTTATGTTAGTACACCTTACATAAGTGTCTGCGTTACGATGCTCTTAGAACCAGACTAATACGTAATTATTAAGATAGTTAGGGGTCATTCAGGTATTACGTAACCGTCAAAGACGTCGCCACCTGATGATCCAGCAGGACCAGTTGGCGGATTGGTTTTCGCAGTTCTAGGCAGCTGCTCTTTTGACGAGACTCCTCCCAGTAGGGCATAATTTAATTTATAAGGTGATTTTAAAATGTTTAGTGGACGGCGAATCTCCATACCCAATAATCTCGCCGATATCCATGGTAAATGTCGAAGAAGGGAGGGGGGTTGGTTACGATTATTCTTGCTAATATGGGTTTGGCTGAGGGATTCTAGTCAACTTATTTCTGATTTTTGGTATCTATTTTTTAGTGAGCAAGGTGGAGATGATTTTTGTCTACTTTACTGACAAGGGACAAGTATAAAATATTTTAAATGTCCCCTATACGTCCTATGGCAAGCTCCGGTGGTACTTATACTTATCTATGGGTGGTACTCTGTTATGGCGCCTATATGGCGCCTATCTGAAATATCCAGTTCAGATTCTTTGATCTATTTATAAGAATCAACAACACCTAAAGTATTATCTTTATGACAGAAATTAATATCGATTTAACTGAATAATACCAGTTACGAGATATTATCGTCGCTTAAATAAATAAACACAATTCCACTTAACAATAAGATAAAATAAAATAAAACAAGTGCAGTGACATCAAATGATACCTTAGGGATAAATTTATTGCCATAACAGAAGACAATAATGATATATATATAAGCCTATGCTTAGCTATTTTGCTACCATCTGTCTAATTAGGTATATATATACATTGTTACTTTAGGTATGTATTGAATTGAAATGGATTTATTAATTTAGGTATCTATATACCTTGTTAACACAAAAGTCAAAACCAATGTCAGTAGTATTTTAGACATTTAATGATAGGTCTTTTTAAAAATAGTTACACTCCTATTATAGGTGGGTTAGGTACTTTTTCAATTAATTGTGTGTGTTTTTGCTGAGGAAATCAAATTAAAATAAGGCATAGTATCGTACATAATAAGCGTCTCTTGAATACTTTACTTGGTACTTAATTTCAAACAGACCTTTAGGTAAATAGTCAAGCATATAATTAAGACAGTTAATAGGCTGCATGCTACACAAATCGTTTTTGAAGCTACGCACGTCCGGTTGAGGTCAAGTTACTAGCCTCGGAATACAGCGCTCTCTGGCATGACAATTTCAGAAATATATTCCATGATTTAATTATTACCAAATAACAATGTTCAGCTAATCTAGATATGACAAATTGACGAAATATATTTAAAACCAAAAATTCAACTGTTAGTAGTGCGTATCCGCCTTAACAGTTTATTTAAGGATTTGTAAAACTGAGAACAATAATTTCGTGTTATTTACTTTGAGTACATGCAATAACTAACTTTGATAAATTTATAATAAAAATGTAGTATAAAAATCCGGTAAATATATATTTTTTTATTCTTCACCAAATTATTACGGAAGTCGCACATCGTACTGAATTGGTTGCCTGTAAATGGACTAGTTTCCTTTACTTTTTATTTATTTCCAAATCAGCACTTCCTCTCTTTTTTCATACGCCTTATTGAATTGTTTATTGTTTTTTCATTATCGGTGGGCGGAGCTGTAGTCTGTAATCATTGCACAATAGCTCCGATTTTACCTTCACCCTCGTTGCGCTTCGACATTGAAATAAACTGTCCAAATTTTTTAGTTGTCGTCACGAGCCCGTTACTCGACTAGGTTTAATATCGGATACAATCGACCGTTCACAATATAGTAACGTGGTGTCGTGAACTCGGCCGAGTAGCATTGTTTTGTTCGCCGTGCACTCGTTGGCAAAACGTTTGGTTTCTGTCTGCAAACGTCAGTTGCGTCGCGGCGAAGCTGTGATTGACATTTTGTTGACGTATGCGCTGTATTTGTTTGGCGCGAGATGTCATCCAATATAATTAGCGAAAATTATCAAAATGATACGAAGTTGAACGGTTTGAGTGCCGCGTTCGCGGATAAAAGCCTAGCGCCCATAAACGGGAGGTATCGGTCAAAAAGTTTGTCGAGTGATAAGTTAAACAAAACTAATGCGGACCGGGCTGCTATTTTAGAGGATGTTGAAGCTCAGTACGTAACGGAAAAGTCTGAAACTCCTGGCTGTTTAATAAAAAATAAAATAATGGAAGACGGAGCGCAACCGAAACTAAATGGGTAAGTAAATAGATAATTCTACTTCGTGTTTGCTACGTATAAGTACCCTTCATATTTCGACCTTTTCATGGATTTTGCAACGTTTTGGTTCAAAAGTTGTTAACTTTAAACAATTACTACAAAAAAATTAATACAAAATATTTTTGAATTGAATTGTCGATTAAGTAAAAATATGGAATTTATTACTTAGTACCGTATTTTTGTCCTTAACTTAAAAGTAACATCGTGATGCACCACGTGTAGAAAAAAATAATGTTTCTTTTTATGAGTCGGTTTTATAGTTCCAAAAATAATGATACTGATAAAATAATTACGGGACTAGGATTTTTTTTAAGGATTAAATTTACCTTTTTTTTAGTTAATTACTAAAACATGGGTTTGTAGGTAGTGTCGTAAAATGTTTGTTTAAAACATTAGCTAGCTGATAAAACACGACGCTCCATAAAATTCGTATTATCAGGTAGTTATATTTTGTTTGCACAAACTTTAGATAAAAAATGTTCTATGACTCTTCTGTATTTTATTTTTACAATCAGTAGCGAATTTAGATGGCATGAACTTTTTAATATTAACATCTGAATTTTGTCGTCTTTATGGCTATAAAAGAGAAAATATACTACTATTGGTAACTTTTTATTCTATTGGAATTCTTCGTGTTTAAGTCTTCCTTAACAAAAAAAATTGAGTTCTAAAATTATTCCATAAATAACATGCTCTTAAAATTTTGGATTAGAGGGAAGTTACAATTATATTTTCAAAAATTCAAAGTGGCTTTTATACTTCTTTGCTGATAAAAACAGATTTTTTTATTTTCTCATTTTTGACCGTGTTTTAAATGATTCCTCAAATGTATATTATAATTAGTAATTCAGATAAAACATTAAGATAACGTCTGTTTATTGATTCATTAGACAATTGCTTAACTGTTAATACCACTTACTTTTTTCTCATTCAGCAGTAATTGCTTACAAGATAAGAAAATTAAGATAAAAATCGTCCAAGTGCGAGTCAGACTCGCAGACGAAGAGTTCCTTAGCATGATCATGCACAAATCTTGAAGAGAAAATGTAGCTGTTGTAAAAAAAAAAATAAAGAGAAGGTTGAACAGTGTTACAACTACCAACATAAGTTTGTTTTTCATAGAGGTTGTATGAATTACAAAATTATGTTATTCGGTTTTTGAAAAAGTGCTATATCTCAAAAACTGTAAACTGTACCTTGCTCATACCAATTTTCGTTCAATGTTTTCCTTGACATCTGCAACATATGTTGTATCGAGATTTTTAACACTCTTCGTTTAAAAGTTAAAGAGGGGACACTCTTTTTACCACATTGAATGGTTTTATGAACCTCGATGTCATGTCATTGAAGACCTTTCTATAGACATCCCACACGTGTATGTACTACCTACTAAGTTTCAGCTCTATAGTCTTAATAGTTTCCAAATAAAGTAGCTGTGACATACGGACGGGCAGGCAGACATGACGAATCTATAAGGGTTCCGATTTTTGCCGATTTTGATTTCCGTGGCCAAATGGCAAAAATCAACACAGGAGAAAATCCTAGCTGGGCTATGAGTTTAGAATATGTTATTATTGAAGCTTTATTATTAACTTAAGTGTAATTTTAATTAAAATGAGGTATATGACATATTTTAATCTACAAATAAAAAATAAAAAAATTACACTACTTAACAGAAACTGTGATAGTGCGTACAAAATAACATTGTTCTCAATTTACCCAAATGACATTCAAACTAATTGTCCTATATGATTATGTGAACTCATTTCTTTAGTGCATTTATTGATAAAAGGGATATCTATTGTTGAAGTAACAGAATGTTTTTATACACTTTGCCTAATTTATTTACATAGTTTCCTCCTATCTTAAATAAAGGACACAAGAACAAATGTTAGGTAAACAATATTTGAAATACTGTACCTAGTATGAAGAACAATATCTAAAGTTCAATAAATTCATTATTAATTTCAATCAGAATTAAGTATTTCTTGTTGAAAATTTATGTTTAATTTTAATCTTGGATAAAATTATAGGTGAGTAAAATTTTATATAAATACTAGGCTGATTCATTTAAATTTCAGCTTTTTTTCAGCAAAGTCAGTTTTGTTAGAAATTTATTGATTTGCCTAAAGTTGAGATGAGTATAAATAAGATATTCTTATATAATAGTTAAAAACTATAAAGGGGTTCTAATTTCGCCGTCAGGATCCATTGTCACACCTTGGCTACCGACTTTAATGTGTTGGACTCAACAAAATAAATATGAACCCAGCGTAAAAGAGTACTACTTAACATAGCTGAATAGATCTCTATCTACCTGCCTCTTGATTCCATGACGAGACCAGCCTGACCTGTAAAGTAACAAGATTCTCATCATTATAAATAAAAAATACAGTAAAATTCGACTAAATGTGATTTGTATATAATTACTAAATTTACTGCTGATTCCACTCTTATAGGTCATGCTTATTATAGTAAAAACTGCCCTAGATGCATTTTACACACACACACACGCTTTCTACACTCAGAGCCCGTGTTTCGTGGGTGCCATGGACATACAAATACCCAGACTCAGAACAGAAATCTAAACTCATCATTCATATTTCTGCCTGGCCGGGAATCGAACCCTGGACCCACTGCGCGTCAGACCGGTATGGTGACCGCTCGGCCACACGGGTCGACGAATCGAGACCATAAACTAACAGTGTGCTAAATTAAATATAAACCCTGTTCAGTAGTTTTTAGACAATAGAGGAACAATCCATCCTCACAAATTTCTTTATAATATCTTTATGATATTAGTAAGAAAAGGAATATTTTAAAGCAAAACCCCTATTATACTATTATCATTATATATTGTGAAGGTACATAATAAAAACACACAAGTAGAATATTTCTCCTCTAAAATAATACAGACAGCAAGCTACACATTTTACTTAGTGAAGAACAGACAGAAAGGCAGAAATCTAGTTGATTTGTGTGTTAAAATATTGGTTTAGTTGGCACTTTCCTCATTTCTAGTCCCACTTTAAGTCAATATAGGTACATGTTTTAGACAAGTGTTTGCGCTTCGTTTTGTTTTTGTTTGCTCTCGAGTCAGTCAACTGTCATCACATACTTCTAATGAAGGTCTAGGTTTAATTCAAGGAAGGGATAAGATATCAAACTGTAAGAATTAAAGGGACATAATACAAATATTTCATTTTTTGGAAATAATAAAATCACATATTTGGGATGTTTCTTAAAGCGTGTGGTTATTAAAAGGTTGTTGTAACGATAGGTGTATGAGTTTGTGCTTTTGTTGTGCAAAATCATGACTTTTTAAGTCAAAACAGAATAGACTAGTATTATGAGTAGTTTCAAGTATTAATTAAATTTTCAGAAATTTGAAATTTGGTCTCTTACGTGTTTATTTTGTGAGATCCATGTGTGTGTGTGTTTTTTTTTTATTTATAATATGAAAGTACAAGTTAAGGAAGCAGTCTAGTAAGTGGCCAGTGTCGCCCCATAATAAAATCAAGTATTCTACATGATGTTGGACAGAGATAAGTTGCAATTCTTTGGATAAGTGTGACTCCCTTCCCCCACATCCATCAAACCAGAAAACAGCAGCACATGATAAAGTGTTCTTCCTGATGTTGGACACAGATGAGTAAGTTGCAATTCTTTGGATAAGTGTAATGCCCTTCTCACTAAGTGTGTTATTATTTCTAAAGCAGCCGCAAAGGGATTAACCACTTTATACCAACTTAGACAATAAAAAATATTCATTGCGGTCTGCCAAAATTAGGAAAGCTCAACTTTCAACTAACTTTTACAATGATAATTACTTTTACTAAGGCTCTCAAATTAGTCTAATATACTGACGTCTAATGATTTGTTTTATTACGAACTAGCTAAGCCCCGCAGTTTTATTTGCGCTTAACAAATAAATTTACATATTTACACATAGCCGAAATTATAGAACTTCAACAATTTTATCAAATTAGCTAAATTAGCGATCTTAAACAGGAATAGCCACTGTTGTTAGCGGCAGCGTAAAGCGACGCTTGTTCGTGAGATACATTTTCATATGAAAACCCTATTTTTCTTTAAGTAAAGTATTGGTAGCCTAAGTTACGCCAGCTACTCGTATCTACCAGTGAAAGTCTCGTCAAAATCGGTCAACCTGCTTCGGTGATTACCCAAAACAAACAGACAAAAAAAGTAGTTTATTTTTTATTATAAGTATCGTAGGTATATATTTATATGCATTTAATAATATGCTATATATGCTATAATTTGCATATTAAAAATAGACATTTCAATTAAATTTCACTTATTCTTATTAATCAGTCACTTGTAACAAGAATTATGCAAAATTAGTAGTACACGCGGCAAGAGTACAACATGTATGAGGGAATTACTTATAAATTAAACATTAAGTATTTATTGAATAGCAAATAATAAACACTTAACTATTATCTAACTGATAAAATCGATTAGCCACCATTGGAGAATTAGCTCCATTTATTTTTAAAAGTGTTGAAGTTATTAATTAGTTTAAATATTAGTTTTTGACGATATTGTAGTTTGACTCGTGGATCGAATCCAGTATAAACGCACCATATTTTTTTGCCCAATAGGAGCGTATACCTATCCAAGGCATTCCAATGCCAACGCATCGGTGGCCAACTTCAGGTTAGACTTTAATTAAATCTTTGTCTGATACTTCTGTATTGGGTAAAAAAAATGTTTTTATTTACACTAACTTAATTTATACGTATATGTTAGATAACCTATAGTCCAGGAAAATAGGGGGTTTCACGTCGGAATGGGAGATAGTCGGCTATAAATTTATTTTGACAATCTAAAATTTGTCTCAAAATTCACCGATCGTAGGGTATCCACATCTATATAAATTCTAAGGACAAAGGTCAAAACTTCGCACATACACATTTATTGCAAATATCTCTACAATAAAAAATATTGTACAAGATTTTCCACAACTATTGTTCGAACATTGTTTTTGTATCTTGAACCGATATAGAGGGTAGAGCGCGCGCAGTACTTAATTATTTCGAGTGATATTCGAGGTGTGTAGTCCTAATTAAAAACATGACGAATAAAGTTAATAAATTATATACACATATCTAAATAATTTGCATTTTGCGGCCACGGAATTTTGCTGCAACTGTAGCGTGTTTGCTGAATCGCTAACGTTTGTTGTGGACCTCAGGTTACAGAGCAGAAATAGTAGTGTTGGTGATGCCTAGTGGGCATAGTCACGAGTCGAGTCGAACCACGTAGGATTCCTCCACAAATATTTTAATCTCTCTGAATTAAATTGTATTAGATTAAATATAGTTGCAATAAGATTAAATTACATAACTGTAATATGTAGTTGATATGTAATTTTATTGAAGTGACAAAGTAGGTCATATAGTACATAGAAAATATATTTGCTATCAAGAACATAGTTGCAACTCTCGAACTATAGCATGATTAGTTTAGAATGTAAATAATTCAGAATTCGCGTTGTACAAATAATTTGTTGCCATTTTAGACGCTTTCCGATTTCAACAACGGATAAGGTCAGCAAATATTGTGTATAGTGTCTTATTGTTCGAATTTATACATATATATGTGCAAACCTTATTCTTCATATAAAGATTTTTCTATTTATATAGATTTTTTTATTTATAAGTGTTGAGTCACAGAAAAATCCTGTAATTTTCTGTTGTTGTTCTTGTAGGGGTGGTGTTAGTTTCGGATCAATTATAGTCTCTTAGTATCGTAACTAAATTACGATAGTAAATATAAAATCTTCCCGATGAATCTATATAATTTCGCTTGCTTGTATATTACAAGATACACAACGTTACAGTAAAATTTTGATGTACCTGCTTATGGACATTGAAGTGTAACGTCTTACAAGGAGTATACGTAGGTATAGAGATTTACGCTCGTGATCGTCTGGAAGCCTTCACACATTGTTATTTCTATTTCTACAAATAGATGAACCCTGAATATACCAAAGGGGTCAAACAAACATCTTTGTTACCTTTAATATAAAATTCCCGTAGAAATACATAAATAAAAATATAGATTACACCATCAGAATGGATGAATTATACCTTTTTTTGACACGCGAGCTTGGAAAAAGGAAGTAGCCAATCGGTGTAGCGATTTTCCGCAACTCATCGAGAGATGTCGCCACTGCATAAATCAACTTATTGAAGTTTTCTTATTTTTTGGTATATATCACTTCCGAACTAAAACTATTGGAACAAGGCTGCTGTCCATACATCCTTTGCCAAAGGGGCATTGAATACTTCCTACAGTTAATATAATATTTACTAGCACAACTAATTATTTTTAGGGACTGTCCATTAATCACGTGAGGCTCGAAAGGAGGAGGGGAAGGCTCCATAAAAAATACCCACGAAATATATGATTTTAAGCTGATATTATCGCGGAATTGATTCATTTTAATCGTGATGGATCGTGGTCACGGCGAAACAGTTTTGCCGTGACCACGATCCATGTAACTGGGTCGAAATATCGGCGAACGTGCGAATTCTTAACCGAAAAGCGGCCTTACGTTTATAATTTTCATGTCAGTCAACCCTTTCTGTGTACCTCTAGTTGTTATTATTGTATTTTCTATAATAAAATTAGACGATACTCATACCTTGTACATATTTTATAATATGAAAAAAAATAAGATTCTCTGTTGGTACAAAAACTACACGTGATATACGGGGAGCGGTAGGGGTCTTAAACCTTACAATGTATCACCAAGGGGGAGGAATGGAGGGGGGTTAAAAAAAAACATCACGTGATTAATGGACGCCCCCGTTATGAATAAAACCATATACCGGCACCTTCTGCACATTTTCTTAATTCCGCGTACTCTGATATAACGCCAATAATATTGCTCTCAATGCAGCTTCCTGGTACGTAATTATCTCAAACATGCATCTTGCAGTGTCTATTGTGGATGTGAGAGCCATCTGTGGAGTAATAGGTAAATCGCGGGTGTTATTGGATAATTGCGTGTATCATTCTATTCACGCCTTGTTATCTCGACTGGTGATTATGGAGTTGGATGTGAGCACAGATAATTCATACTGAAGTATATTTTTATGGTTATGTATTATTTTACTAAGAATCAAAATTCAGTATAAAAGGTTTCAGACTAACATTATCGCGGAATTTAAACATTTTAATATGTTGCGGGTACTCACGATATGTGGTTTTTTGATTCTTTTTGCCGATATTTTGACTCAGTTACATGGATCGTGGTCACGGCAAAACTCAGTGTAAAAGGCCAGCATGAAAGAATATTAGCAGTGATAGCCGAATGGTTAAAACTCGGTCTCTCAATCGGGGGTCTGACGTTCGAATCCCAGGTACAACCACATTTTTTTCAAAATTTCTATACGCATCTTAAATTAATTATCACTGCTTTAGAGTGATCATTAATTTCTCATTCGCCTGAGATTTCTTAAAAAACAAAGGTGAAAAATCTACTGATTCGCACTTGTATAGTGCGGAGGACTAAGCCCTGAAACTCTTACTGTGAGATAACCCGTACCCAGCAGTGGGACAATTATAGATTGACGACAACAATGAAATAATAATCTAGAGATAAGAATTTAGGCATATATTTTGGATAGTTAGACCATAAACAAACAAAAGGATAATGTCAATCACGCTGTCCAACTCCTGATTAATTATTTATCAGATGTATAACTCTCATAGACATATATGGTCATCATTGCTCAAGTTGATTTAAGAACGAATATTATTTCGTGATGATAATGCATCTGCTCTCCTGAATTGCTTGTTTGTGAATTTTTACCCAAAAAACAATACTGTAAATATGCCACAGGTTTTATGTTCGACAGACATGGCAACGTGTGATTTTATCCTATTCCCAAATATAAAGAGAACTTTAAAGGATTGTTTAAAAGCATAGCTATGGTATTAAAAGCGCTGAAAGAGCTAAAGCTATCCCACAATTGAGTAAGAGAAGTGTTTCGAGGATTGGAGGAAGCGCTGGCACTAATACATAATATTTAAGGGCGACAACATTAATGTAGACCTTTTTTTTTCAAAAACCAAAGTTCCCGTTACGTTCTGAACACCTCGTAAGTCTAATGGTTAATCAGTACTAACAGCAGGTTTTAATTGTTATCACACCCCTGATGTGGAGCGACTGACAAGCAAATAGAAATCCTTCCATTATGTATACAATTTTAGTAATAAGTTTACGAAATGTTTACGAAAAATTGACATCCCTAGCTAAAGGACTACCATACTCGGTCAAGGGTAGATAGATAGAAGCCAAGTAGATTTACATTCAAATGCCCGATACGCGCTAAATAATAATTTGCTGTGTCTATGTTAATAATACAATGTTAAAATTATAACATAGGATATAAATACTAAACAATGATATACTGTAATTAGCAAAAGATTATATTTCCGATGTCGACAATGAACCTTCGATTCTTACAATTACTTCAAAGAGGAAAAATATAACATTTCTTACAATTTCTGTTTATTCTCCTTGTAGTTAAGGTAAAATTATCGGGCGGAAATATAGCAAATATAGAACATATTCATAGATACAGACGTGTTTTTAAAAGCTTTTATTTAATTTGCAATGTTTGTATGTATGTTTGGGTCAAATCTTGCAAGCTGAATTTAACCCA
>DWNE01006169.1:0-13298 GCA_018249875.1 Cecropterus toxeus | reverse complement strand
CGTGTCTATTACATGTCTACTTATACATCTTCTTTTTCCTGGAATATGTAATATATGGGCCTATACGATAGTCTCAGCTTAGGTTATACTTACGTAAATATATATATAATACAAATGTTTCTGTTTCCGCCTTTAACATATTGTCTGCCAATTTAAATATTTCCGAGATCTATACATCTGTTCGAAATTTATTGTCTTTTTAAATTCGTCTGATTAAAAACATATTTTTATATCCATTTATTACAAATTCCATCGTATCTTAGCTAAACTACAACAGATGCATACTTTGAATTATTGAATAAGTTTCATAAATTACTCTAATACATAGATACTTACATTACTTTAGAAAACCTAGAACATCTCATTTTGTAAATATATAAATAATAGACATTTATAAATATACACGCGGTGTACATTGCACAAACTGCTACTTGCGAAATGTAAAATCTGATCTAAAGCTTTATTGTCATTGTGTGACTTGAAATTAGAAATTTTAATATCAAAAATCACTTCTAGAATGTCTAAACTTATTTTATTAGAAAATTCCTACAAGATATTATTGTCATAATGTTATTCTTTGGCCACATTGTAATGCAACTTGTTATGATTGCATATCTTTAAATGAAAGGACATTTTATTGATGTCAAAAATATAAAATACATAAAATATTTTTGTAATATTAATGGCTGACTTAATAACGTACTTAAATATATTTATATTCTAGTAAAAAATAATTGATATAATTTTGACATCGATTTCTTCTGGAAATTGACCGCGCGGTTTACAATCATTACACAATGGAGATATGTTTATTATAGTTCTTTTTAGATATGTGTTTCTACGTCAAAACATTGAACATCGAATAGAGACTAGTGACACGAGTACTGAAAGCCGTTACACAAGTAAAGGCATTACAATTAAATACCTATTATTATCGACGACATGCTAGTTATGAGCGTTGTCGAAACAATTGCACATTCGAGATTTAGGAAATATTTTCATTTTTGTTTAAAATGGAATTTTATCTATTGTAAAAGAGATATACAAATATGAAATATGCTCTATAAAAAGTAATTTACTAAACACCCTACTACAATAAAATTGAAATAATGACCTAGGTTAAACTACAATCCATTTATTGACTTAACGATTTCAGATGCAGGTATCCTATTAAGTTATTCATACACACAGTGGTTCTATATCGTCTATTGATAAATAGCAACATGTTACATTAAAATGGTATGGAATTAATTGTATACGTTTATATATCAACTCGATCACTAGATCTCTCTTAGAACTATCCTTGTTAGATAATTATATTGTATGTCTGTGGGCACACCAAACAATGCGCATGTTAAAATTTTATAGCTATGTACGTCAGAATTTACAATATTTTTTTTTATCTTATTTTAATGTGAAATTATCAAATCAGCTCTTTATTATTAATGTATTGCAATAGAAAATTAGTGAAAGCACATTTATCAAATAGTATTTAGAATTTTTATATCAAAATATTTATAGTCACTATTACGATAACATGTAGGTATCTTTACATTTATTAACTTTAACCGGCTTACGAGGGTGAGTCAAACCGGCTGACTCGAAGGTAATGCCTGAACACTTAACATTTCGTCTACTTATATACCAACAGCAATATATCTACAGTTATACGACAATATAATTTTACATGTAAATCTACATGTTTATGTATAAATACTTAGAGCTGAACATGTAACATGTCCGAATAAAGCCAAATACCAATGCATCTCATGTTATTTATAATTGTCCTAGTGATTCCACTAAACAGTCACTATTAACCAAACAAAGCGACACTAATACAGATTTGGGAAGTTAAGATATCTACGATAACCCTTTCCTCGTATCAGAAAGTGTTTGGAACGTACCCGAGGAATTCAATAAGTTCTCAGAATGATTTTGGTACTAATAGTATAAGTAATATTATGAAGTCTGCTGTTTGTTGATAAACCTCTCAGAACATTGCATTGAAAACTTTTGCTCGCGTAAGTGACTTTATGAGCCATAGTAGATTTCGTGAACTGAACGCATGCACGCATCCCAATTATGTCAGATTTGGATGAATACGGAAACATGCGTAAGCACAATGTTAATGGGCGGAATTTTACATGCTTCAATATTTTGTTTGAGAGAGTGTACTTATCTCGTTGGTCTACCCCACGATACACGAAATGTCAGAGAATTAACTCAATTATCTAGTAGATTGTTCTACTATTGTATAACAAATTTTCAAAGTTGTCGCTAAAGAGCAGTTTTTTTAAATATGAATAAAAATAGGCCTATATCTCATGGATAGGTACATTTTGCTCTTTTTGTGTCCGTACCTGGAATAATTACATACCCCGTGAATCAAATATATAAAGTAGGTAGGTACATAAGGGCATGTAAAACTGACAAATACATATTCAAGCGTCCTTGTGAATACTACAAACCACTGTTTCATTTCTGTGCATTAACTATAGTTAGATAGAATTATAGTATTACTTATGGCCGTCAGTTTTTCAAATTTGAATAAAAAGTACTTACAACATTTTATTCACTCCGATCCTAGTAATAGATGACCACCATTTTTCCTTCTAAACTCATTGAAAGATTAAAGTATATATAATATTTCAATTTAGGCAGGTATTTATTCATAATATAAAATCATCATATCATCATAATATGTATTAAATTAATGTATCAGCATATTTCTCTTAGAATTTTGTCATCATGCCTTTCCTCTCATTTTCGAGTTCTCAGATGATTCTAAAACTAAAAATACTTATACATTAAGGTACCACAACATGTATTTATATATAGTCTACATTCCTTTCATTGAATCTTATTTATATTCATAATAAATAAAGAGGGGAAACTTATTATTAACAAATTTAACGAAGGAGAGGATTGACAGTCACAAAACGCTAAAGCATATCTACACAAGAAAATATATTTCTTACTTCCTACACTAGTCTTATCCTATTTATTTGTTGAAATGGCAATAAACTTTGGTTTCATTCACCTAATACGGCGTGGAAATTGAGTTTTACAACATAAAAAAACCACTTCGCTACATTAAATGAAAATTTAATGTACAATAAATATTTATATTAACAGGAGTGAAAAAAAATGTTTTTGGAAAGGGAATAAAGCGTCATTGCAATGTTACGATGATTATGTCTTATTATTCCAAAGTCTATTGCCATTGAAAATATGATCATCCATATTAAATATCTAATGAATGTCAGTCACTACGTCTCAGGAGAGAAAATATAAATCACACAACAGTGTCAAACACTTCTCTAAAAGGAATAGTTTTTTTCTATACAACAGAGTACGGTCAATATATTATGTATAATCTGTGATTACTCTCTTCGTTTATTTTCTCGTTAAAAATGTTAATTTCATGTATAAAGTACTCTTTTACTTAAGGAGCTATATAAAAATTTCAACTTTTAACACTAGTAGAAAAGCTCGAATTGAGAAGGGACTCATAAGAAGTCGACAACCTTTAGTGTACGCGCGACACTGTAATTTCTACCCCCAAAGCATTACATTGAATAAAAAACAAACTTATTATACCGAAATAATAAAATTAATACCTAATTTTTATATTGTATCTTTGACTTTTTTTAGATAACGACTTAAGGGGTGAAACGTTCTTAAAAATTACATTGTCGTCCGTACGTCATTATATATCTATGAAATATACTATATTTTATAATAGTTAACTATTACAATAACTTTGAGCACAGATTTTCGCATAGTAATATGTGTAGGTAAGTGTATTTTATAGGAATCCTGAGTAATATATAGAGAGATAAGAAACATAGTTATGCCAGAAATTGTTCAGCAATTTAAAGGTAACTCAACATATTTAATTTTAATCATGTCTAATAAAAGCCGTTTTTTCAAAACTATCATAAATATTTGTATATTTTTTCACAATAAAATATGTAGGATAAAATAGATTTAGGTTCCTACTAATGTTATTTCAACATATGCTTAGAATATTGAGGTACCTAACAATAAATTTATCATGCCAAAATAATGTCTTATTAACTCATCATTCAAACTTTCTTTTATGTGAATCATTCCTACACGCAAAAAACCAATAAGAAGTCACAATATATAATACACTTTTGAACAAATATTAAACCTACTACTATCTACGCTAATTTTCTATGACTAATAGACGTCAAGTCTTACAGACTATTAAAGCTATTTTACTAATTTTTCACAAAAGTGTTTTATTGTCCACTTAGTAATGTTCTTAACTACCGGAGTTACCGAAGCAAGGGAATGAGTCTAAGGTTACAACCTCCGCGCTAATACTTCACGACGGGTTATTGTCTCGGAAGGAACACAGCTTAGTTCTACCGCTTATGAAATCTTCATAAGGCGGAAACACATATAAAACACTCAGAAAAGTGTTACACATTCTATTTTTAATTTCTATAAAAGCACTTTTATCTAGAACTACTAACACCAAACAGCAAAGAAACACTCGGGCTAACGTGACTAGACTTACGACAACAGAGAGTAGAAATGAAATAAGGATTTTCATATAAAAATCTCCTAAAAGTTAGGCTAAAGCTTCAGACCCTACGTCACTTATGTATAAGCCCTTACATTTTACACATCACTGTATATATATTATAAACATAATATTAATACTATGAAACTAGATATCCCGAGAAAAAGTATCGAGAGATGAAATCAACGTTCAAAGTCTTATAAAAGATCAACCTTGATACGTCACGGGTAAACTTTTTATACAATCGACTCACCATTTCATAATATAGGGTTTCATAGTATCACAGCGTCAAATAATTTACTTCACACGATAAACGAGTGACATGTAAAAATATTTAGCCATTTTCCTTTGATCGCTTTTAAAAGTCTTCCTCTTAACAATAGTCAATGTATAATACAAAAGTATTCACTACGTCCTAAAAGACTTATGTGTCTTTAGAAGAATATTTATTGTCGATTTACATTTTTATTGTCAATCGTAGTACATTTATTGTCAATAGTTATAACATTTATTGTCACTCCTAGAATACTATCATTAATATTTCGAATAGATTATTCAAAATGTTTTGTAAAGTCCGAGATTAAAATGACTCGCAATCCAAAAATTGTGGAATGCTATTTACCACATAATTTTCACATATAAAAAGGCTAGTGCCACTTAGGTTATTGTTACGGCGCAACCATCATTTTTATATAGATAAGTTAAACCTAATATTAATAACATTATTTTTTTTTATTTCTCATGGATGCGTCAGTAATAGATTCCAATTTTTTTTATTTCATAATCTAATTACGATCGAATATGTATTTAAATTTTCATCAAACTACCAAAGTCGCTTTTGTTAAAATAGCATGACGCGGATCAAATAAAATACTTCTTCTATACAGCTTATGCCGTTTAGAATTATATGCAAATACCAACGTTAATGGTTACGACGTTACAATCTCGCTAGAGCTCGCCTTAAGTAACTTCGTTCCCGGAGACCCGCTGCCGGGAATTCACCTGGTTATATAGGCTGAACTGGTCTCAGAGATCCGTCTCAGACTTGGCGTCGTCGTCATTGTACAGCTCAATCTGTTGCTTGATCCAGGGGATGTATTTAGGGACATACGCATACACGCCGGGGAGACGGGGGTGCGCGCACTTGATACCCCACGAGACTATGCCACCCACGTACCAGCGTGAGGGGTCGTCAGGGTCTTTGCATAGGAGAGGACCACCGGAATCTCCCTGAAAAATAATAGCATACATATAAATCAATGTCAATCAAAAGTAAACGATCCGATCTGCTATAAAACAACAATATTAATAGCCATAAAAATATAGATTTTTATAATTTTGAACGATAATTTAGCTTACAGATTTTTTATAATTGCAGTTATATGGAAATAAATGATAATAAACGTAGTATATAAATATTTTCAATATTATATTGGTGGCAGTTATAACTTTAGATTTAAACTTCTTAAGGTAGAATATTTGATTTCAAATAACGAAATAGAAGACATTTCGAATATTTGTGCAAGGAACTAATAAGTCTGTGGAAAAACATAATATCGTCCAACGTTCCAAGAGCTTGATATCAAGTTCGACGGTTATTTGTGTAACCGGAGTGAAACACTGTTAATATCGGTGGCTGTGCAAACACGTTTAACACAACGAACAAGCCAAAAAGTTAATTAAAGTCACAATATTTTATTTAAAAGAATTGAACCATACCAATGTATTATTAAACTTTGCCTTTTTTATTATTACTGTACGGAGCGAAATTCATTCTTTAATAATGTATTGGAAAGAGTGAATTAATTTTATTTCGTGTTTAATGTTATCGTCAAAAAATAGAAAACTACTATTTGGAGCGTATTTATGTACGGGTAACATTTTTTAAACTTATATACTTATTTTACACCTTATTACAGTTATATAACACTGGTAACAATAATAACGTTTTCTACACGAACAACCCCATAATAGGATAACTCTTGTGTCGTGGTTGCTATTGGTAAAGAAAGACGAACACCCAGGTTCAGAAATAAACTCAAGT
The DNA here is from genome assembly GCA_018249875.1 of Cecropterus toxeus. Taxonomy (NCBI): domain Eukaryota; kingdom Metazoa; phylum Arthropoda; class Insecta; order Lepidoptera; family Hesperiidae; genus Cecropterus; species Cecropterus toxeus. The sequence goes on along the minus strand of DWNE01006169.1, from coordinate 6,699 downwards.
CTTTTAGGTTAACCTGGTTGAGAATTGAACCACTAGAAGCTATCCGCCCTGCCGCGCCGTGCAGGTCAAATGTAGATATATAATTTAACTAAGAAGACACAGTTATATCATACTTCAATTTTACTTATTAAAACTAATTTTCATAAGATATACATAAATGCAAAATGTGATTTTTGACTTAATCCTTGGCTATCTAGGTATTTATTAACAAGTTGGACGTTCGTTATTTAGGAATCTGAATGTCTCAGTCACGTTACTGCCTTACCACATCCTACAAAAAATACAACAGTGCGTAACATAAGAGAAATAAATTATCATTATAGCCGACGTTTCCACCTCATAACTAAACCACGATAACCAACAGATAGCTTATAAAAGCAATATCTTTTCCGAGAAACTAGTAATAGGGAGAGCCGAGGTTCCCATATATCAACAATAATGATGTTAATAGAGACAGAGTAACAATAAGAAAACAGAGCAGATACATAATCGAGAATTACCTAACTAACGCTATATCCAGCCGGCAATTAATTTACTTAGTATGGACAAATAGGCAACTGGGCCCTTAGTAAGAGTTTAATGTGTTTCTTAAAAAAATGCTTATATTTTATGTACATGGCACGTTCACGTTTCCGTTTTCGGCCAAACTTTGCAATGTAGCAGATATGTGCCCAGGTAGTAGAACACGTGTAGTTCGACCGGGGAGGTACCACCGCCACACCTATATCGTTGCTTAACTTCTAACACCGCAGGTCTTAAAATTACTAACTTTTCAGGAAAGCAATAAAACTGTTTCATTCAGTTATTTTTCAAATTCTCCAGAGCATTTTCACCGCATATTTGGCTGGGTCAGTATATACTCTGTTGTTTTTTCTCAAATAACTCGCTGTGATTGTCTCTACATTCTTAATCTTGGTTGACCAAACGATGCGTCTTGTAATTTTTTATCTAATTTTCTATATTTAAACTCAAAATGGCCATACTATGTGTTAGAACTTAAGCGGAAATATGTAGCATGAAGCAGTTCTTCCGTTTCAATGGAGGGTGGTTATTGCCGGCTCAGTTATATATTATATCTTAGTCTTTGGGGGTAGCAACGCATTTGTGACGGAATTCAGATATAGCCTCTGTCCTCTATGAAGTTACTTACAGCTGAACATGGGCGGCAGTAACCACTTACTATCAGGTGGACTGCATGCTCGTTTGCTACTTCAATCTGATAAAAAGAAATACTTTCCAATGTACGAAAACGTAATACGAACGAGGAAACGTAATGAATTCGTACAAAGGGTATTGCGCTTTGCTCGCGAAAATCAAAGGAGATAGCAATTAAATTACCGATTAAATAAATATATACATTAGCTCATCCGGTTCGGATATATTTGATACGGTAAAATATTTATGTTTATCTATTCGAAATGGCTTAGATTGGACGAATAAATGAACAATATTATTATTGAAGTAATTTTATTTTGCTTAGTATGAGGTTGTCATGCTCTACTTTCCAACATTTTAGGACTGAACGTACTAATATAATCATATACGAGTATATTTCGAACTCCAAAAAGAATGTTGATATGAGATCATTCACAGACATGTACGTAACATTATCAGGCTTCATTGAAATATTTTGTGTACCAGTGTCTCACACAGTCTGGGTCGTGTCCGCTACATTGTAACCTCATATGATGAGGATAACTATATAAAATGTAATTAGCAGGCAACGCACGAAGATTTACCTAAATATTACTTAGAAGTTCTTTAGGCATTCGTTACTGCAATGATATTGGGTTCGTTGCTAAATGGATTAGCAGAAGGTCCTTTAATTGTAAACATCGAAAGTTCGGAACCTTTAAAATTGTCAAAATCCTTTGATTAAAAACCCATTGTATATAAAAAAAACAATTGCGACCTTATCTATAAAAAAACGGCGACAAAAATCACGTTTGCTAACTATTTATTTTAGAATGAATATATATCCAAATATTCCTCGATTATTTGAAGCGTCTACCTGTTCCTGCTGCCGTTGAGCGAAAAAAAATCACATTTGGTGTATGAGAACACCCTCTCAATATTTATTTTATTCTGTTTTTATATTTTGTTGTTATAGCGGCAACAGAAATACATCATCTGTGAAAAATTCAACTGTCTGGCTATCACGGTTCATGAGATACAGCTTGGTGACAGACGGACAGCGGAGTCTAAGTAATAGGGTTCTGTTTTTACCATTTGAGTACGAAACCCTAAAAATTCAGAGTTTCGTCAATATTACACGTTAGCTACATACCTGGCAGGCATCCTTGCCGCCCTCGGGGTAACCTGCGCAGATCATGCCCTCGGTGACGTTGAGGTCGCGGTGCTCCAGCCACTGGTTGCACAGGTCCCGGTTCAGCACTGGCACCTCCACCTCGTTAACGGCTGGCTCGTATTCCGACACTAGAGATGAAAATTATTTTAAATACTGCACTATTTATCCCTATATTAAGACCCTAGCAAACATGTTGATTTTAACATCGCGATTTTGAGCTCGACCTAACACTATTGAGTTAAGTATGTTATCTTTTTACCTGTGCTTGTACAAATAAATGAATTGAATTGAACTCAATTGAAAAAAGTAGACATGCGCTCGGTTATAGTGGCGAAAACACGCGTTATAGTTATTGCTATATTCACACTGGCGCATAATCGCCGTGACAAGCATTTCCATGCGATATAGCTTATTTAATCACCACAACTAGCTTCCGAAATCGGCTAAATCGTCGATCGCCGATGCTAAAAGCAGCTTGTATACTGGGCCTTTTACAAATACAAACAAGATATTTTGGCATTTGCGTAAAAAATATTGCATTTGCGTGAAAATTGTAATTGTCGCATTCCCTTGCACAATTGTCAATTTAGAATAACATTGTCACAAAACGGAAATAATAAACCTAACAGCACCAACTTTATCACAACATTCCAAAAACAATTTAACTTCAAAAATATTTTCCCGAATACAAGAGCTTAACTGTATCTGACATACGAACGCGGCCACTCCACATTCCCCAGTTTTCCATTACATCGCATGTTTGTTTGAAGCCCACGCTAATAACTTTTGGATTTGCCGAAATCCCTCGTCAAATATCAGTTGGAACACGCACAGTTATTGCCGTGGAACAACGAAATGCTGTTTTAACTTTATGAGAAACGCCGTTCGAAATAAACAAATACTGATATGTGAGATACGTCTTTTAAATTGGCTCTAATATTTCTTTGCTGGTATCTTTGATTCCTTTTTGTATTTGACTATTTGACTATAATCCCATTAAAACTTGAAGTAAGTGCTTAAACACGTGTTCACATGAAGATCAATAGTTTAATAATCAGATTTTTGTCTTACCTGTATTTCACTTATGAATTTAACTTTTTACTATTGGTAAGGAAACGTTTTAATAAAACAAAATAATATCTATATCATAAAAATAACAATATAGCTGGATCAAACAGAAACATATATCATTATCATACCTTCTCCTTGATCATACGATGATGTTTACACTATTTCCTAACACAACTCTCCTAGGTCAATGATTTCAAAGTGACTTACTATCCTTATCATCCCTCTTCCCCCAGCCGATGACAGTGCATAGGGTGCCGGGCGCCAGCGCGCGTTGCGCCGGCGGCAGGCACACTGGCGAGAGCTGCTCGTGGTACCGCACGCGGACTGCCAGCTAGGTACACAGGAAGCTTAACTTAATTCAAGACGTGTTCACATTCTCATGATATGATAGTAGCAGGGATAGCAATACATCTGTAACCTCAGGTAATACCTGACTTATCTGGGTTTGATTATATGTTTCTATGACCGACAATGTCCACTAGGTGGTCATAAGACTGTCTATGTGGTTTCGGGTCTGGAATAGGGCTACGGTATCCCCTGCCCGTCGTAAGAGACGATTAAAAGGGGGCTTTTTTGGGGTTGCGAGTGGTAAGAGTTGGAGTTCGAGCCGCCCAGCCAATCGAATCCGGGTAGAACGGCGGCATTTTTGCACCTTCTCACTATGCAATATAATATCGTAAAGTCGACTCAAACAGACGGTATTATCGTTTTCATATCAGCATCCACCAGCATCATAGCGGACACATTCAGCATACTTACCTGGAACAGGGCGATATCGTTGTCGTGCGCCACGCCGATGTTGTACTGCGGGTGAGGCACCACCCTCCGGACCTTCACCTTCTGCCCGTAGTACGCGTGCGAGCGGCGCCGCGTGATGCCCAGTTGGATCGTCCAGCCGTTCACGTCCGAGTGGCTGTGATCGACATTAAATTTCATGCTATGTTACAACTTCGTCCAACTACTAATAGCGGTTAATTAATATTTAAAGAGTGAATATGCCCTACAGAAGGTTCAAGGAAAGCTCGCTCATGCTACTTACTTTCCAACACAGTGCGAGGCGGTGAGCACCCACTGATCGGCGACCAGCACTCCAGCGCAGTAGAACACCTCTTCGGGTCCTCCGAGGATCGCGGCCAGGAAGGGCCAATCGCCGGGAGAAGCTTCCACGCCTCCAACGATGCGCTTTGACCCACCACCTATTACGCGACGTTTACCACACTCTAGAACAAAACAGTTTAGATTAGTTAGCAGAATTCACAGATTCTGCCATAATTCTATACATCGTTATAAGCCTTCTGAAATCTACTATTAAACGGGTTCACCTCTCTTGTTAGACCTCGTTTAATTGTACGTCGCGTTGATAACAGTAAGAGAATAATATTGCTATGCCCCAGATTCAATCCAAATGATGGGATTGAATCCATCTACGGATGTAAAAAAGACAGCGGAGGTATCCATGACCAATCCATAGATGTCAATTTGTACTATATGTTCCTCTAAAAGAGTGGGTAACAGTATACCTACTATTAGATGTCCAATGATTAAATGTTAACTAAACATTGTAAAATATTATGGTTGAGGTTGAGCTCCTATTAACCGTAAAACAATAAGAACACTACACTAAACTTCATAGACAACCATTTAAATTTAACTTAAATGCCTTTCTTCAAGACAATTCAAGTCCACGACGGTAATACAATTATTTATAACGAGACAGATTAGTAGCAGCGTAAAGAGAAAGAAAAGATGATGTTTTGCGGTTAGGTATTAAAGCCACGTAATAACGGCTTTGTTCGCCCACCTCTCGTCCAGGGGTTTCTAAATTGAAATTTAAGCAAAACCCTTTTCAGCGGGGTAAACAATTATTACTGTGGTATAAGTTATCAGTTAAGTATTTTTATATATTAAGTTATTTTTAGTTTTACAATTAAACTGATGGACTTAAATTTTGTTAACCTTCTTTCAAAAGGAAGGAAGGAGGTTGTAAGTCACAACAGTTTGGTATTTGTAATTTAAGGGGTGCATACGGGTACTACCTCTTATTGATGTGAAACATCTGTAATCGCAGGTTGACCTGATTGTTGGCGTTGCGATGCTTGCATTTGTTTATTTTTGCGCCATCTGTAATACTATGTGAAAATTAAACGCTTTCTACACTCATAGCCCCACCGTAGAATTTTCTCCTGTGACGTGGGTGCCATGGACACACAAAGACGAATACACAAACACCCAAACCCAGAACAGAAATCTAAACTCATCATTCACATTTCTGTCTTTCCGGGGATCGTGATCCACTGCGTGTCAGACCGGTATGGCGACCGCTCCGCCACGCGGGTTGTCAAACCTATTAAGTATCGAATAAAATCAATCTGTGTGCGGTGTTAGTTCGAATTAGTGCAGGGTACTGTTCGTAGATGGCGTTATTTTTATTATGCTATTAATTTAGTCCCTGTTGCACCTTTTGTCCCTGTTGACTTTAACCCTTATCGTGACAAGATTGTTTTTTTTAATGCATGTTACTTGCACGAACACGATGTTTCACATCTGTCAAGCGTCCCGTGGCATTCATATTATTTTCATTACAAGCTCTGAAGTGACGAATATAGCCATATCATATACATGAACATGATGCCAAGCTTACTGAAGATATAAATGTTGTCTGTCGGTGATTGGTATTTATCAGCCGGCCATAGGCACTGTTCATTTCCTGAAATCTAAGTCTTCCTGAAGTATCAGACAAAAATTAAGTATTGTTGTTTTAATTATTTAGAAGATTAAATTTTAAGTTTTATTATTTTGAAATATCGAAAACGCTTATCACGTGAACCATCCCCCACCTGACGTACAGGGCAGCCATTACGGAAACATAATTAAAGTTTTACAATCTCGCGACTTACAATCGAGGAAAGCGGATTACGACCGGACAACCCATCAGATCCTATTAACTGAGCTGCAGGTGGCTGCGGAGACTCTACTTGTTGGGAAATTAAACAGTACTTTAGTTTAGAAATTGCTTATTGTTTGACGGCGCGGACAGGCTGCGACAGCGGACCGTAACTGATTAAAACTAGTAAAGAATTAAGATTAATTGACACAAGGACGCTGTGTTGTTACTTTATGAAATTAACTTTAAGTTAAAAGTTAATAGAATGTTTTATATATTGTATTGCAAAGCTTTGCATAATATGCTTTTTAATAATGCTATTAGGGGAGCGGCACCGAATCTGCAATTCGAAGTGCAATCTCTTTGAAACTTTTTAAACTATTACTGTAAAGAAGTGCATCAAAATATCTTTCTAATCCAGCGCCATATTTATTAT
>DWNE01006168.1:0-13299 GCA_018249875.1 Cecropterus toxeus | reverse complement strand
CTTTCTACACTCGTAGCCCCACACTAGGATTTTCTCCTGTGTCGTGGGTGCCATGGACACACAAAGACGAATACACACATACACAGACCCAGAACAGAAATCTAAACTCATCATTCAGATATCTGTCTGGCCGGGGATCGAATCCGGGGCCCAAAGTGCGTTAGATCGGTATGGTGACCACTCCGTCACGCGGGTCGTCATATTCGATTCGATTGCCAAGTATTGTTTTGAATTGCCAAGGTTCTTCAAAGTAAATATATGTAAATTTAATTTATAATAACTAAGTTTATAATATTCATCCTCTTGATTTTAGCACATGGATTGACACAAAAAACTCAATTTTAACTACAGCTGCTTTGTACAATATATTCTTGGTCAAAAATATATTGTTATTTATTTATTATATACACAGTAAAAGATAGATAGATAAATAGATAAATATACTTAACTCATAAAGATAATATTTCATTTCATTTATACAAGTCTAACATAAAAACAACATGCTGTATATTGTGTTTGAGTAGATTATCAGTTCACTGGAACGTCAACAAGGTTTTTACGTACCTATCATCATTGACAGGTACAAACGTTCCTATCCGTGCAGTATCTATTTAAGAAAGGAGTTTAATCCTATCTGATATAGAACGATTCTTCAAAATCTTCTCTGGTCAGATGAGTTTATTCGAAAAAAACTTTCAGTATTTTATTTTTTCCGGTGTCGTGGGTGCCATGGACACACAAAGACGAATACACACATACCCAGACCCAGAACAGAATTCTAAATTAATTATTACGCTACCGGATAATGTCGCTTCGTTCATCAGCCATTCGAGGTCCTCAGCTTGACATAGGCTTTCCCTAAATGGCACTCGTAAGAATCAAATTCTAAGAACTGATGATAAATGATAACCTCGTATTATGTAACTTACCCTTCGATCAAATATGTACTAGATTAAGCGTTGCATACAAACGCAGCGAAAAAATGGTAACAGTTTGCTACACTACAGTAGGTACGTATTACGATGATATTAAACTGAAACTTAGATATATTTAACTAAAGAATGAACTCCTTCAGAAACCTTACTGTTACGGTGGTCGTTTTCGCAATTTTTAAAAGCGCACTGAGGCATTATAACGTGTCTGCTCGTTGGCTATGGTTGGACGATACTAAATCGAAATAAGACCACAATTTCATTTGTGCTCTTATTCCTCTTGCCGTGTTTGGAGCCGTAACGTTTAATCTAGTACATATTTGATCGAAGTTTTGAACAAACTACAGAACCTAAACTACCTAACATTGTACTTAATGCCTATAATTTATTATTGAGCTTTTTTCTTTCCTGATTTAACAGTCGATTGAACTTCCTTGGACCAAATAGTTCTATTTAATGACTCTCCCAAAAAGTACAGAGCAAAGACAAAGCCAAGGCTGAACAGATAGAAAACAACTCTCAATGGCCAGTTCAACACCGTCAGTATAGGATAGACCCAGCTCCCTGTTCTGAAATATATGTAATGCACCCATATAACATAGCCTAACATAAATGTTCCCAGTATGCTCAAGCCAACTTTTTTCTTTGGATACATTCTAAACGATGTAACAAGCTCTATAAACGTAAACATGACAATATTGGAATGCATGACATGATTCAACCACAATGGAAAGTATTCATCCATCATTTTTGGTAAAATTAATTCACGGTCCACGGCATAGATGCCCCAAAAGGTGACCCCAACAAACATTGACAGGGGGAATGCGAGAGCAGTAAACAAAATATCTTTTACACGTCTAATGACAGGTTTGCGGGAAGGTGTCGAGTCATCTGTTCCAAACAAATCATTAAGGAGTGCTACACTGAAGTAGACAGTCTGCAACATCTGAAACGTAAATACATGCTTATAGAAACAGGTTTCATGTCAACCTGTATATATGAATTGAAAATCCATAAATAAATCTTACCGCATCCCAGTAAGTGAGATATTTTAATTTCCCTCCGAATGGTGTAACTGTTGTTGATGTAATGGGTATTCTAACGTAGGCGTAGTCGTAATAGCAACCATAGCAAAATTGTACGGCACCAATTAAATGAAAAATTGCTTTTAATAAAGACATTTTGATTTAAACCCGATTCAATTAACACAAAAATATAATGTAAATTAACTGTCCCACTTTCTAATTTAAAGATTAAGATTTCTCAATGAATAAAAGCCTATTTATTGCAATTCATTATAAGGCACGTGTTATTTATTCTGAATAAACGCTTACGTATTCAATATAATTACTGGTAATTCACGTAACAATGTATAAGACTCGTTTAGTGGCTAACTGACGATAAATTTACTTCCGTTTTATAACTAAATGACAGTAATGACAGCTGAATACAGCTTATATGTTGCTGCCAATAAAAATGACATTGAGTAATGTTTTTTTTATGTATAAATAATCAAAAGTATTACTTAAGAAGCCAATATTTCTCGAATAAAATGAAACATATGCCGCTCGTTAGCAGCTGAACTAAACAAATTCGATTGTCCCGAGCAGCTGCAGTATCGATTGGTTTGATAGATTTCTCTATAGATTCCTATCTGCATCATGTAAAATCTTTTAAAATGTCGGCTAATCGATTCGTGTAATAACGATCGACATATACAATTCTTCGTAAATTATATTCTTTATAAAATTAATATTTTATTATTAATTTTATCAAATGCTGACACTCTAAGAGTAGCTGAAATATTTTTTCGGAGTTATATTTTGTAATTTTGAGTAGCATTCAAAATAACACAAGGCGTTGTGTATCGTGACTTCTGTAAAACAATGAATTTGCACTCATTTTGAACGTTTTCGTTTTTGTCTATAATTATGCTGGCGTAACGTGGGTAATCGAAGAAACTAAAACAAAATTATAAACCTTAACAATACACATGGCTGTTGCCGCGTGCAGTCGGTTTCTATTTCAACCGCACAAAAGCATTTTACTGTTTACTCGCATAAACATCGACCATGGATTATACAATTTAAATTACCTAAAGCACGGTTACAATATATTTTTTTCTCACTTATTACCACGAGTTCCTGTAGGTAATTTCCACATGAATACGGTAACACGTATTTTATTACTATTGGGGGACACAGAATACATAAGTACTCTGTAGTAAAATATTAATCTATAACATTGTATTTTAATTTATATTGAACGTAAGTTACAATATTATATTTTAGGTATTAATGCCTGTATTCCACTTTGATTACCCAGGAGAAATCAACCAAGTGATTAAAAGCGACTTATTGGTGTCCTTTAATCACTTGAGATATAATCATCTGGGTGAACATAGGCGACTTCTTCAGAGTTGAAGTTTATAGGGCGGCAAATGCGCAACTCATCACTGATCAGTTCGGTACCGTACGATAATTTTACATTGTCTGTTATACGTGTAATATTTTGAGAACACTTGTATTTGGTTACGAAAGTTTTTCAGGCGTCATTTTTTTTAGGTCGTCAAATATTTTGAGAACACTTGTTTTTGGTTTTGAAATACTTTTCGACATCGTTTTTTATTGGGTGCCAAATGAAAAAACCATGAATAATTTGTACATAACGAAGCAAAAAAATAAACGTCGTCAAAAGACAGGTACAGCTACAGGTTGGAAACAGTGTCACTGATTCAACATTGACCATTGGGACGCCTAGTCAGTAGGAAGTGGAACTCTTGACACGTATACGTTTTAAATGACCACCGACTATTGGACATGTGATGGCTGAAATAATAAGATAATAAGATTGTAATAATAAATTCAAGTGGGCAGGGGCGGCATTTTTAAGTTTTTGCCGCGCCTAAAAATAAATGCTCCGGGGCTGCCTGGGTGATCGAAGTGGAATACACCTATTAAATGGGAGGTAGCCTAGCAACCGCCGGGGGCGCGTCGTCGGGCGCGGGCGCGGTGAATGCAGGCGGGCGGCGAGCGCGGGCGCGCGGGCCGGCCGCCAGCTCGGGCAGCGCGCCGCGCACCAGCCGACGTAACGCCGCGTTACGCTGCCGGAGCTGGCACACCTCCTCGTGGAGACGTTCGCGCTCTGCGTGTCATTGTGTATTGAGCTTAATTACACTACAATTAATATGTACTGAAGTCGAATATAATAATAATAACAATAACAATAAAATGATTTATTTACTCTCATAAAAGGTTTTATGCCATTGCTTAGTAGACTAATACAAGATAAATATGATGTAATAAGATCCTTTCACCGATAAATGTGTACGTACAAGTGGTACTTATTTATAATAGAAGTCGGTTAACAATGTATCCATATTGGCACAGAACGTGTAAAATACTGATTATGGCTAGATATACAAATTAAACTTATATCGGCCACTATTTTTATAAATTTAAATGTAACGGATTTGAAATAGGCCGCAGCGAACAAAATATTTCTTTATAAACAATGTTCACAATATTGACTTATTATTATATTTCGTAACATGGTCTTGCGCAGGCTCGAACACATGTATGAAAAACATTATATCAGGGCACGTGTCTTGACTGATGTGTCCGAAACGCACTTTTTTGACTACCTTCATCATGTTTATTTTCTATTTGCATATAAATTAAAAAAAAAAAAACTCAAAATGACGTCTCATCTTCATAACCGCAAATAAATAATTTTGAATTAACCTAACCAGGCATTATAATGATATTCATTCTTTTAAACTATAGCTTCTAAAAGTTCCGAACGAGGTGGTAAGATTACATGTATTTTTTTTGCAAATTTTATAACACTTATTTCTTAATTTGCAATGTTGATCTTAATATGAGATAGTCCATAAATACATAATTATAAATAAGAAAAAATAATAAAATGGAATTTATATAAATTTGTGTACCTTGTAGTAAGGGCAAGTAATTATTTAAGCCAGTTAAAAGTCCACTCCAAAAACGGTCTTTTTCGGATGGGAAGGCACTTTTCCATTGCACCCAGTATTGATCTATTTCTTCTGGAGTCAGTTGTCGCGATGGAGTAGTAAAATCTGGTGGCTTAACGCTATCCCTAAAATATATCAGAAAGACGTTTATCAAACTTCTGCAGATACGATTATATTTATAAAATTTGGTCTTTTTATCATAATTACAGGACTCGTATATTATACACATAATTATGGTAAAACTGCTGACTGAATACAGTCCGCCTCAGCTTCGGATCCAATCCATTTTAGGTGGACAGAAAAACTTTATATTATACAGAAGACCTTTTTTCTAATAATTTTTATTCCTGGACAAATAAATTCAGCAACGGCCCGGGCGGCAAGTGCCTATTTTTATAAGTGACCATTTTCAGGAAGCATGTCTGACTTCTATAGCATCCTAAAATTCGGCCTCCAACTTAACATAGTTTGCCCATCCCTGTTGTACCATTTTCTTTAATGATCATATATTGGAAGAAGGATACATCGAAAATTTATGTAAAATTGGATTAACGATTACTTAAGCACTAAGCAGTACAAACTAAGTTCTAGTAATACTCCATGAAATAGTCCAAGTAACTTACAATATATCATACAGCTTCCTTTTTTCCGGAGGTACAAACACAGTCATAAATTCACTCAAAGCCGTCAACACTTGCATTGGTTCTATCTCAAGATGATGTCCCACTGTGAATTAATAATAAATAAGCCATTCATCTTGTGATAAAGGAGGAATGAGTCAATATCAATAAAATAGATCTTATTAATAACGAATATATTACCGAACATTTTTTTTTGTTTCATTCAGCTAATTCGAGGCAGTCAAAATACTGTCTGAGTTAATGTAATGCTGCAACATTCAATTTAGGCTTGTTAGATGCAAGCTTTTGTATGTCCCATTCCTCGTTAAGGGTGCCTTCCTGGTAAGGGGACCTAAACTTAACCAAGCAATATCAAAATGCGTGCTGCCTAAGAAAAATGTAAAAAAAAAAAACTCTGTTTTACGATGCATATAGTCCATGTATTATTGGTTATTAGAGTTATAGGTACATGAGTATGTACTTCGTGCTTACCAGGACACAAGAACGGGCTCTGTTTCTTCCGCGACACAAGGTTTGGCTGCGAGGCGACGGTGACGCCGCGCGCGCCCGCCCGTCGCGTGGCCGCCACGCCCGCATCCGACGGAGTGTCCGAAGTCAATGTGCTGTCTAATGTTATATTTACATATTACTTTGCGAGTCATGGCGTATTATGAGATCAGGTAGCCGAAGCCATTTTGTATATTATCGAATCAGTATATCCTGTATACACTTTGGAACTCAACTTGCACTTCATCTTCCACCATAGTTAGTTATATCATGTAATTATTCTTTTAAACTGTGTTTAGTCTTTAAGGTCTGTACCGATACAAAGTTTAAAGAGTAAACTTTTTGCTTAATGCTAGCGTGGAGCTATGATTACATACCTTAAACATATATTAAACTGGGAACAAATCAAGAATTAAAAAAATGCCTAAATATGTACTACATTTTAAAGTATTTCTACCACTTTGGTCATAAGTTTTTACTGTAAAATCAAATAACCTTGCAGTGTACCACATTTCTGTATGATTGCATCGGCTTCTGCCATCAACATTTGGTCCCCAGGCGTCATTTCACCTCTGAAATATAATAAAAACCGATGAAGCTTAGTATTTATTTATAAAAAATATATTTTAGTATGATCGTACTGATTTTTGTATCTTATAAAATAAAAGCAGTATCATAACTATTGTGTATGCAACAATGATGCCTATATATTAAATAAGAAAGGAGAATTTGAAGGTCCGGATTGTCACTTAACATAAGCGCGAAAAGAAATTTCAAACAAGAGGTTTTTTTGTGTTTCACCAATAAATTCCAAAGATGAATTAATTAGTTAGCCTGCCCTTCTCTCATTCCTTAATATAACAGAAATAGGTATGGGGCTCTAGCACCTTTGACAACATATTAGAATTTCCGACATATATATGAGAAATATAAATCCCTACTTATTCTTCATAAAATTATCTAGAAAATGGTACCTAAAGCCAACGTGAACGGAACGGCTTGTGCTAGCCGATATACTCCTGGCAACACTTGATCTTCCCCTTATTGAAGAACGGTCTCCTAATTTACAAACAAAATAAAGTTGTATTAATAAAAAGCCAAACTAGTTTCCTAGACGTAACATTATAGATAGGTACTAAACATTTGCTTACCACGAACTCCCTTCGCGCTTATACTGACATGGTGTGACCCATCTTGCGATGGTATCTAGAAATATTAATCGAAACTCATTAAAATTGATGATCTTATTTATAGTGAGTAAATTTAATATGACTTCAATTTTTTCTATTTTTTGTTATTCAACTCAAAAGATACGCAACAAAAAATATAGAAAGATTAAAACGCAAACAATACAAAACTATTCTGTCTGTAATAGTGTGCACCATTGAAACTTTTAAGCTATGACGGTCGGTAAAGTAAGTTTTACCAGGTGGTAGAACAAGTGTGAAATGAAATGTTTATATTTTGCATAGCCTACGGGGGCACTTACAAATTGTCAGTTACAATATTTTTTATTACACTACCACCGGATCGGACTGTAGTTAGACTGAGAAGGTACCATCGCGTCACCTATTTCTAACCTGAAGCAGTTCTTGCGTTTCGGTGGAAGGGTGTGATTGTCGGCACACATAAGGCTACAATGTTAGTCATCGGAAGTAGCAACTTATCTGTGATCGACTTCATACGTTCTGTATGAATTTTTTTACATATGTCCATGGGCGGCAGTCACCACTTACTATAAGGTGGGCTCGTTTGCTAGTTAAATGTTATAAAAAAAGTCCTAGACCAGCGTTTTTCAATCTTTTTGATTTCGCGACCCTTTTACAATATGAAAAATTTTGGCGACCCCCTTGTGTCATAAAAATACAAAATAATAATACAATTAAAAGACTACGTCAATGTTTTCAACAAACCCATTCTTCTCACAAAAAATGCGATCCCACAGATTGAAAAATCCTGTAAAAGACGAAACGCAAAAATATATGTAACTGAAATTTCGGCATTCTTGGAGATAAGCAATTATACGTCACTTACGCCAGCAAATGATGGCTCGATCACTTCAGAGGCCATTTCCATACCGACGCATATTGGACAAAATGCATAATTTAAAAATATGTTGCATAGCAATTCGATGTCTTCTTCAGCTTGAATTTCTAAAGCCTGTAGATAAATGTATATTTGCGTTGATAGGACATCTTTGATGCATATTTAAGACCTTATTTTGATATAATACTAACCATAAATATTGAGTCCAAAGTGCATAAATTTCTGGCAGTCAACTGATATTTCTCTATCAGTTTTAGTAAACGATCTTCTACAAGAAATCCTGTGTTGTCCGCAACTAATTGCAAAATATGGCGAACCTGAAATAAAATAATAACAAGTTTCAAGTTATGTTCAGATATTTACTCATAACCGTTCACAATTTGTAAAACATTGAACTTTGTGGTTTTCATACCAATCTATCTTTAGCTTCTTGCTCTGTTACATTTTTTGGATTTATTGATTTAGTTCCACCTGGAGTATTTGGAGTGTTTTTGGCAGCAATCTCGACCTCTGAAAGTTAAACTCACTTAGGCAATAAATTGATTTACAGGGTACTTTTGCAGTATATTAATAGGTATCTATTTTATCATAACTCATGTAATAAATAAGCTATCTAAATAGCTTCTCATTTTCATTATCTGCGTAAAATATAAAGTACCTTTCCATTCAATTACAGTGAAAATAGGTTAGTTCACACACTATAATAATACTAAAGCTTATTATACTACTTTACACCATATTTTATTCTAGGATGATGATTATATTAAAATACAGACAATCACTTATTTTTCATTAACGATCGATATTGTGCATAATTACCATATTTTATCAAAGGGCTTTTAGGCGGCGGTGGCGGAGGTTGCGGCGGAGGCTCAGAAAGTATGTGTGCGTGGAGCGCCACCTCGGCTTGTCGCAACTGACGCGACAGGTTCATACAGCGGGCCACCGACATGCGCCACACTTGGCAAAACTTGTAGTTATTGACGTGCGAAAAGTGACGTGACTTCTTCTCCAAGTCGTCCATCGCCTGCATCAACTTCACGATCTCGGCGTTAGCTTTTATCTCCTCGACAGCACCGTCTTCAGCCGCCTTCCGAATTTTTGAACGAAGTTTATTGGCGACGTCCGACATCTTGTTCAATTTACGCTTTTGTTGAGACCTGACGAATACGTTTTCTTCCTCTCTTTTTTTAAGGACCTAAAATGATCAACTTAAAAGTTACGACCCGTGTAATATTAAGCAAAATATTATCTTATCAACTTTTTTTAATACCTGATAGTTGTAACCAATTTTTTCGGTATTTATTATGCAAGTTGCCTTTAATTTTTCTAGTTCCTTCTGTAATTCTTGTATAAGTGTCTCAAGCTCAATTTTATCTTCCCTGTACTTAGCATGATGGTCCCACATGATTGCTTCCACTTCTTGTTTATGTTCCTCTAACTAGAAATTAAATAATAATATTACTATTTCAAAATAAATCATTATATTTGACCATTTCATTCTACTAACCTGTTCTGATTTATATTCCATGTGTGCGACTTCTTCTTTGTCCCTCTGTTTGTAAAGTGCTTCCCATCGTTTGCTATTATGATCGATCATAGCTTCTCTTTCGATATTGATGGCATATTCTATTAAAGATAATTGTTTTTCATAAGCTCTTTGCATTATGGTGACTTGCTTTTCTATCCTATCAGATAGCTCCTTTATATCTTTATCCTGAAATATATGCAATATACAGTATTTTTTCTGCGTTGCTAATTATTTATTTTGTCTTTAATTGAAATTGCAAATAATATGTACTTGTTTATCTAAATCTTCATAATACCCTTCGTCCATACGTTTCAAATCTTGTTTCAACTCGCTGATCAATTGGTTTTTCTGATCCAACAATGCGTCGCATTTTTGTTTTTGTTCCTTAATTTCGGCATCTATGTCTAAAGGATCTTTTATTTCCAACATAGCATCCCAGTGCGATGTAATAGCGTCGTATTGAAGTTGTGCTTCTGCTGCTTCATTCTCGATTTTTTTAAGGGAATCTGATTCATATATTAATACATTAGTTTGCTAATTTTCTATTATCCTATTACTTTATATATTAGTTATATTATATATGACTAATTCAATACTTTCTCATTTACATAGTCATAAATGCTAGTCGCCCAGCTAATGACTGCTTGTATGCTTTGTATTTTTTACTTTTTCAGAATTTTGACAAAGGGTTCAATAAATTACTACAAATACAAGTTTACGAATAAGATACTTTTTATAACAAAAATTAATAAAAACAACATTATAGTTACTTCTTACTTTTCATTTTCTCAGCAAAAATAGCTCGTCGAATAACTTCGCGTTCATCAGTGGTCACTTTTACGTTGGTAACCTTGGCAGCGCCATCTAGTGTCAGGCGCTGCAATTCTTCTGCGGCAGTCGCGGTCGCCTGTTCGATAGGACCAGGCTCTTCTTCTTTGAACGTCTCCTCTGATGGTTGTTCAGCTCTGTTGATTTACTGTGATCATGTTACAAACTGAACATATTCCATATAAGACTCGTAGACTACACAATATGCTTTATAGGTATTAGTAACTGAACTGCAAAAGAATATGCAATCCACCTGACAGTACGTGGCTAATGCCGCTCATGAACACCTGTAATAAACTCCAGATAAAATTTGAATCTCAACAGCCCTAAGCACTGTTATTAGGCAGTATTAGTTAGGCGGTGGTTGATGCCTCAAGAGTCGAAAAAGATTCTAATGGTTTAAAGACTAATTAAACTTTAGTATTGCACCGCAAATTTTCTAATACGTCCTCGTTTAAAACTTCTTTGTTATCCTTTTTGTTTACCTTTTGATAGCTTCTTGTCTACGCTTGATACGCAGGGCCCTGGCTGCCTTACGTTCATTAGGGTCTTGAGACGTGACCTGAGGTTCCTTTGGTGCCAGTACATCTTCATCATCATCTTCGTATCCTCCAAACTTTCCAGCCATGATATATTTTACTTTGAAATACAAATTTACAAGATTGTCTTTCTCAAAGGCTTGACATTGGTTGCTATGTCAACTAAATTCGTGTTTATTCGTCGATCAATCGCACGCATCGTATCTAATTATATTTTAAAAAAATGAATCAGCTCGTTCTTACTGCCAGTTTATGGTTATATTTTTTATTTGAAATTAACTTGAGTACTGAAATATACTTCCATTTTATTGAATACTAGCTGTGCCACGCGGTTTCTCCCGCTACTACATAAGAAAGAACAGGCAAACATTTATATTATATAGCCAATAGCCTTCCTCAATATACATATGTATTATTCAACACAAAAATATTTTTTTAATTCGAACCAGTAGTTAATGAGATTAGCGCGTTCAACCAAACAAACTCTACTGTTTTATATTATAAAATGAGTATAGATTACCACAGAAAAGGTAATGTATGTTTAGAAAACGCTACCCGCGTTTCCACTAGTGATAAAATTAAAGTCTTAACAATATTCCTATATACTCAATTCCTATTTTTTTTTTTAAATAAATCATTTTGAGAACTAATGAGGAGCTTAAAATAAGCATAAAATTTGTAGTTCTTTTCACCTGTATGTGTCAATATTTTATGTTAATTATAAAATTAAAGGATATTGCATCAAGTTAGAGAATATACGCAATTGGATAGAACATCTGAATCGCAATAATGCTCAGATGCCGCAACTTATACTTCCAGAGAACCACATGTTCGTCATAATTATTTAAGAATTTTGTAACTAAACTGCAGTTTTTAGTTTTGTAATTCGAATTGATATTTCAATATTCCTAACTAATTTCAATTCTAACCTAACCAGTCATATCGACACTACATTACAACTGCAACAGCAGGCTGAGCAGGCTGGAGCCATAGGCGGCAGATTTAACAGGCGGCAAACCTTAATAAAACAAAGTCATTGTTTATAATTTTTTTATTACTTATTTTACTTTTTGCTGTTTAGGATGATACCATCGTACTTCTGTTGGAACCACTTCATAGCATCCTCCTTCGTCAGACGATGCGGGAACCCAACCTTGCCAGTCTTACGTCTTCTGTGTGCAACGTTGAAACCTAAAATAGGTAAAAAAAATTAATCACAAAATTAATGAAGACAAATAAAAGTCCCCACTTTTGGTTCGATTCAATACTTACGGAAATTAAATTACAATGGAAAGATTATGTATATTGGCAATCCTGTCAATATCATAAACGGAAGCCATCATTGAAATAATAAATAATTAAAATATCAATGGGTTACCTTCACATAACTATCCAGCAAGTCCTTTCGTCCATAATCATGTATTAAATGAACAAAGTGCACAATTAACTTTACGATTTGATGACCGATATCAACTGTATATCCTTTCTCAAACGTCTGAAAATAATAATAGCATATTAAAGAAACAAATTTTATGCAAACATCAAATTGAAAGTAATGAAGGTCTTACACTTAATGTTAAATGATCAAAAATACTAAAGCTATGATAAATTAACGAGTTGGATAGCAAGTCTTTCTGTCAAGTTCAGAGCATTACATAAAGGAAAAAGGATACATATTCGTTTGACTTGTCAAAAAAAAAAATGTCTATCAAGAACTGAATATTTTTGTTCTGTAAATTATAATATAAGAATGTAGTCTAACTTACCATCAGCTCAAACAGCTGATTAAGTATCGTTGGCAGGAAAGCGACAAGCGAGCTCAAGTTGATAGCATGAGCTGCTTTCATCGCGTTGCAGACATCGTTCCATGGCGGGGGTGATGGCGACGTGGCGGGCGAGTCTGTCTTCATCAGCCGCTCGATTTGACTGAACAGGTTGTGTAGGTGGACATCGCGGGTGGCCACTGTTGAATCGAGTACCAGCTGACAACGGAACAGTTGTTTCTCTCCCTCTACCCACACTACTTCTGGACCGGAATTCTGTACAAAGATAAATTACAATTTACTCGACATCGTCAGAAGGAATGCAAATTTTTTCGAGTGTATGTATGTTTGTTCATATGCATGCAATTTTTTTTGGTAAGTGCTACAGTCAAAACAGCTTGAAGGATTGTGATATATGACATATAAATAGAATCGTTTTAGTTTTACCGTGACATATACTATATATATTTTTTAATAACCTGTCGATTCATAAGAGACATGATGAATTTCGATTTGTCCAGGGTTTACATGAAAATATCATA
>DWNE01006167.1:0-13300 GCA_018249875.1 Cecropterus toxeus | reverse complement strand
TTTGCCTTCTTTTATGTTGTGTTAATGTTGGGTCGTAATTTAACGTCTTATGTTGATGTATCACTACTGAAAGAATATAAAGTTTTCTTACAGACAGTAAATTAGTATCTTTATAAAGTTGTTCAGTATCATATCTGAAAGGCTTAAAATACATCACTTTGAGAAGGCAACGCTGGCCTCGCTCGACTTCCAACAATTTAGTTTTAGCTGCACCCCCCCACGCTGTTATGCAATATCCTATCACTGATTGTGCTAAGGAGACGTAGATTTGATTTAGTAATTTATTAGACGTAACGTTTCTTAAAATTTTGAATATCCATACTAGTTTCCTAATTCTGCTATTTACGTAAGAAATATGTTGGTACCAGGTTAATCTTTGATCTATTGTAATTCCTAAATATTTGGTTGAAGTCACCCTATTTATTATGTTACAGCTACATTTACTTATATTTTGCATGTTACAGTTGTGAATTTTTAGTTTGTAATCGTTACTTGGTTGGGTTTTATTGTTTATAGAAAAGCACATATAATTAGTTTTAGCGATATTTAATGTTAACAAATTAGATTTTAGGCAATTATTGATCTTATGCAATCCTATTTCTGCTTTTTTAAATACTTTACTCCATGATGTGTCCTCAATTAACAGTACCGTGTCGTCTGCATAAGAAATGATTTTCACGCGATCAATATTCATTGAAGTTAGCTCATTGACATAAATCAGAAACAAAGTAGGTCCTAGTACGCTTCCTTGGGGAACACCATAAGATGTATACGTATCAGAACTAAGATGATCTCCAATTTTTACTCTTTGTTTTCGCCCATCTAAGTAGTTCTTAAACAGTTCATAGGGTGTACCTCTGATGCCTATGGTTTCCAGCTTTTGTAATAGAATTGGAAGAGAGACTGTATCGAACGCTTTTTTCAAGTCAAGGAATACAGCTAAAACCTTTGTCTTGTTGTCTAATTGTTTAGTAATCAATGAAGTTAAATCTAGTACCGCGTCCTCAGTAGATCTCCCTTGCCTGAATCCATATTGTGAATTTGATAGAATGTTAAAGTTACAAAGATACCTAATAAGTCGTAGATTAATTAGTTTTTCTATAATTTTTGAAATAGCCGGAAGAATAGAAATTGGACGATAATTATTGATATCGTCTCTCTTCCCGTTCTTAAACACCGGTATAACCACAGACATCTTCAGTTGTGACGGGAATAAACCCCTATGAAAACAAAGGTTAGTTAAATGACTAATTATTGGCGCAATCAGAACATTAGCAATTTTCAAAAATTGGGTTGGAATATTGTCCCATCCAGGTGAGCTACTTGATTTGAGATTAGAGATAATATTTATTACTTCTTCTGGATCAGTATCGAGAAGTACAAAGGAAGTACACTGTCTACCCAATGTATATCTATGATCAATGATAGATTGATTTGAAATACCACTACTAATATTTTCCGCGAGTACTCTTCCTGTATTGGCAAAGGTAAGGTTTACAAAATTGACAGCTTCTTGCGGTGAAGCTTTAGTATTTAGTAATTCAAGATTATATGTATTTTTATTTTTTATATTAGTTATTTCTTTAATGGTGCTCCATAAGGCTTTAGAATTTTTCGCCGAATGTTCCAATTGTTCTTTTTGATATTTATATTTCAATTTTTTAATCAATCTGTTACAATAATTGCGATATCGCTTGTAGCTAATTTTTAAAACTTCGTTAAACGGATCCGACCTTAATTTTAACTGCATTTTATTTCTGTTATTTATACATCGTAGAATACCAGTAGTAATCCAAGGCTTTAAAGGCTGCTTTCTTTTAGATTTAAAACGAAACGAAGTGCTTTGTCGACGAATGGGTTGTCGACTGGTATAGGTTTTTCTGATCCACTGATTCTTTTCCCAGAAGTAGAAGGACTAAGTCCATTATCTACCATAATACTAAATATTAGTTCTGTAAGCGGCCAAAATTCGACCATGATATATATATTTTTTATAGATATTAAATTGTTTTGCCTTAGCCAATTCATCTCTATATTGATACGAGTATAAGTTCTTAGAAATCCCATGTTATTTGAATTTGAACCCGGATCTCTCAATTATGAGACTTATGTCCATCCCGCCGTTATCTGACCTGGTCTTAAATTAATGTAGTTAATGGTTATTGAAGGCATATTTATAGGTCAGTTACGGCTAAACTTTAAATGGTGGAATATGGCTCAAGTCCAATATTTGCTGGCGACATTCTTACTGAAATGTTCTGGTATGTGTAGAACTATATCACAACACTTGTAATTACTTGCTAGTGCTGAAAGTTAAAATCAGTTCTTAATTTTACTAATGTAACTTCTAAATTGGTAATGGGGAAACTTGGTAAACTACTTAGCAACAATCTGCGATCAACGTGCGAGGTGTATGCACTTTTATAACGTTAATATATTACCAGCACACTTATATATGAGGCGATCTTAGTTGTCGAGAGTAGCAACGCATCTGGTTATCGAATTCAGATAGAACCCCTGTTCTATGGGAAGTTGCTTACAGATGACCATGGGCGGCAGTATCCGCTTACCATCAGGATTTCATGCTCGTTTGCTACTTTATACTTATTAAAATAAACAAAAACTCACAAAATATAATTATGTATTAGCAATAAATATTTTGATATAAGTTAACTCTACGATAACTGTTTATATTGTTAACTTGGTAATAGCTTTTAAAAAAGAAAGCATAAATGTACTTAATTACGCATGTACACGCTGTAGAAGGTATGTTCTCATTCTCCATCGGCAACTAGAAGTCCACTGCACGACCCACGCTTCCTCTAATGTTTTAGAGTTCCGGAACAAAAAGATAAAAACGGAACCCTATCACTAAGACTTCCTATATATTATGTCATATATAAATAAGCATATTATACATTACAAAGGTTATATGAGAATAACATATAGGTATACTAAGCACATCAATGCCTGATATATACCGTTTTTCATACTTTTAACAAATATATACGCAACTTCAGTATATATACTACCCGTACCAGTAATAAAGTAGTTTTAATGTTAAACTAGAGGCCTTTTTATCCGACTGCGACACAAGGAGAGTATTGTTTTTCGTGCGTATGTATGTATATATACGCGTTTATGTATGTATGTATATTTGTTTGTATGTTTGTCCATTTCTTTGTAATACTGCAGCCCAAACGGCTTGATGCATTGTGACGTATCATTAGAATCGTCTCAGTTTGGAAAGTGACATAGGCTATATCATTTTTAAAAATGGCGCTTGAAATAAGGAAAAAGGGAGAGGGGACGATTTCTGTTACTATTGATATATGAATGTGATACCCCAGGCCTATAGCGATTAAACTTTGATGTCACTTGGTAAACACTGGTAATTCTACCCTAAACATCAGCTTCGGTATTTCTTTACAAAGCCTACTTCCTTGAATACAAATGAATCCATTATCCGGAAGAGATAAGTAAGCAAATATCGATGTGTAGTGCTTAAATGTATTTGTGTATTGTAATTGCTTGTCGCAATGCAGCTGTAGTAGTTAAATGCAATAGAAGTTCTGTAGTAGCTACTGTTCATCTACATAGTTGCAATAATAAAGAGAAGAAGTAAAACTGGTGGTTGTTTTTCATATAAAGTGTTAGCTAAATATATAGCAAAGAAGGCCTGAAGGTAAATTTACTAGCGTCCAACGGGACCCAACTGGAGTCCTCCAAGCGCGATGCCCCTTTTGGGCTCTTTCCCGGTGAGCTTTAGTGCTCACCGTGCTTTTAGATGTTTACGACGGCATGCGACCACACATGCCGCCGTATTTCCCGGAGTCATTTCACTGGACGGTTCGAGCTCCCACTGTTACCGCCCGCAACCCTGGAAGCCCCCTTTTAGTCGCCTCTTTCGACCGTTACCGATACCGGAGACCTATTCTGGTCCCGGTACTAAAGGCATAACTCGATGAACTACCAGCGTTCTGTCTAAATTCACAGATGCGTTGCTACTTCCGAGAACTCAAATAGTTGCTTCATATGAAAGTGAGCTGTAAGATTATAATGGTATATATAAAACTTGGTATTGCAAATGGAGGTTCCTCCCATGAGTCTTGTATTAATCAACCGTGCGCTTGTAATTTCGTGCAACAGCAATCGAATCTACTGTACAAATAGATCGGATGACGTATGGTGGGGGAATTTGCCTACTAATTTTATTTTGACTTATATAGAATGGATGCTTCGGTAGTATTATATATGACGTCAAAAGGATCAAAAGAAAAAAAAACAGTTTATTTACTTTCGTTTCTTTTCGTTTCACTTCATCTGGTATAAATATTTTCATTTATAAAAAAATATATAAAAATGTAACCACACTATGGTTAATGCAGTTTCACCAATCACTGTAATGTTATTTTCCCTCGCATTAATAGGTTCATTTATACTTTTAGTCTGGGTGTTAATCTTTGTGTGTCATATGCACCCACAGCAGATATATGTTTTGGAGTAATATGTATTTACTGTTTTCAATGTTGTTCTACGAGTATTTCTTTTTATTTATAAAATGAACCCTATTAAAGCCTTCATACAGATTATATTAAGGGATGACAGAATAATTAAATAAAACCGGTTCAAAGTTTTTTGAGAGCATTTGACGTAGACAGCAAATAGCCCTGTACTTGAAGCAACATACGTAATATTAGATTAGCAGCAGGGATGACGCAGATACGCCCATAGGCTACCCGTTCGCTCCTCTCGTTAAATGTTCACATACACATGACGCCGACGTGGCTTATGGCTGATTTACGTCAAATAAGTCACTGACGTAACTCCCTTGACGGCCAGTCCGAAATGAATTGACGTCAGCAACTTATACGGCCATGGTGACTAAAAATTGTTATGTTATTGTGGACAAATGCTGAGCGAGTATGCTTCGATCCGCGCCACACCTATTTCTGCCGTGAAGCAATCATTTCAATGGACGGGTTTTGTTGCAGGCTTATATAATTATGAGACGACCATTTCAGTCTTCATTCATAGCAACATATCTATAATTTACTTCGGATAAAACCCCTGTTCTTACATGAAGTCGCTTACAGATGTCCATGAACAGCACTAACCACTGCCCATCGAACGGACTAACTACATGCTCGTTTACTATTTAATCTTACAAAAAACGCATTTGTTTGTAAAAATATTTTATATAACATGACTTGCGCCAGTACTTACGACAGTGACTTACGAAGTGTAAATACGCCTTAACGTTAATTATGAAATCTCATTTGAGAGCGAACCCACGTTTGAGTAATGGCTCCTGAAATGAGAAGTATTCGACTATAAAAGTTTCATATATACTTGTATGAAGAGTATGTATAAATTGCGACGCAATTAAAATTAAGTTAACGATGTCTTTATATTACTCACAATGAGTTCCGGAGCGCAACTTCACGCGTTTGCGATTTTCAGACTTACCCCAAAAGGGAAAAGAAATTAAGGATAAAATTATTCAAGATTTGTGTATTTAAATGAATTACACAGATATATGCCGCAATCAATTGCGATCAGACTATATCATTTAAGGGTCATAAAAATATGCCTTCGCGTTAATGATGCAATAATATGGTATAAATAATTCAGATTCGCAAAGTTTATCATAAGAGCCTAAGATCCCGCTTTAAAACGACCTTCACCGAGCTAGTTAATGGGTAAAAAGTTTGTATATCCAATTAAATATACCAATAAATATATTGCAAATGGGTTTTCTAAAAAAATTAAGTCCAGAATATAATGAATCGTCGTTTTTTATAGCGGAATCCTATACTATAACGTACGTGTAAATTGTACTACAATCCAATGTTCCGCGAGGCATTGTGTTTCTTTTTATGGTTCCATAACCAAAGTATAAAACGAAACCGTATCAGCCTCAAAGGTCTATCTATCTTCCACGGGGCTGTACGTTAGAAGCATAATGGATAGACACTTGAGATTTTTACAGAATGTAAATAAATGACATTGTGGACGCTATAACAACAAATACATTTTTTTGTTAATAGGTAATAATAGTATAAGATATTGGTGATATAGGATTTTTTTCCGCGTTTTTGTGTTTATTTATTGAACTAAAATAGGTAGATAAATAAATTGTCACAATAGAAAAATGTGCTTCTATAGTTGCTATGGTAATAAATCCTAAAAATAAAAAGTTGATACTATTATCGAATATCGGTGCCAAGTTAATAGTTATGCATCATTACAGATAACTTGTGAGCCAAAATAAAAAACTGGACTAATTGTATTTATGTAATTTATTTATCGCAGTTCCAATTAATATCACTTTCTACATATTCGTAAAATATTCTACTAATATTTAACCGTACAACCATACTTAAAAGTATACTTACCGTAATTAATTTCGTATTTTAATATTGTAACTTAGTATTTGTATACCAAAGTAAATGTCTAATCTTGTGGTGTTTCCACAACTTTACGGTTCGATAAGCGTTCGCGAACTCGGCATGTGACTTGTGACACGACACGGCAAACTTTTCGACAAATAAATTGCGGGTGGCGCGAAATTCGTCGCAGCGAACAAAATGGTCCGACATTCCAGAGCAACTGTCATGTATATGTGGCTAAAATGAAATAAAAGCGACTGCTATTCAAATTGGAAAAATTCACCTTGGTTTTGTTTTATATTTCATTCCTTCTAAAAAAAGGGATTTTCGGTCGTCATTACTTTGACTCCTCCAAAAAATTTGTAGACGAATTAATGCTTACTAGTACTAGTAAGCATTAATCCGTCTACAAATTAGAGTTTTTCGGCAATCAACAATATTGTGATATTATTTTTGTATGCATCTACGTTACTACACAAATATATCTATAGCATGTTTAATGTCACATTGCCATGGAACTTAATGCTTTCTTACTGGTCTATGTTGTACAGTGTATCTAGCAATTCACCTTAGACCGTTGTAGTATACTATTATTGTCCCACTACTGGGCACGGATCTTCTCTCAGAATGAGAGAGTTATAGTTCATAGTAAACTGCGCTAGTCAAGTGCGAATTGGTAGAATTCACGCATCTTTAAGAACTCTTTTTTTAGAGAACTGTCAGGTGTGCATGTTTCCTCATGATGGTTTTCTTGTTCGTAAAGCATTGATAATTTCTAATACGCACATAATTTTAGAAAAATCAGTGATACATGCTCGGGATCCGAACCTCGTACCCTCGATTGAGAGATTGAGTTTAACCATTACGTTTTCACTGCTCTATTATCAAGATACTGTAGAGTATTTACTTCCTAATGTAGCTCCCGTACCCACCTGTGATCACGGTAATTACATTAACGAGTAATTACTGCACTGAACATTGTACATTTTAATGGTAAAATAACGCAACTTTGTTCTAAATTAAACTCAAAAGAATATTAGCAATGCAAAAGAAAAAGTAAAAGTAAGCATTTAACAGAGTGCTGTACAACCCGTAAACGGCACTAATAAGAACAGCAAAAATTTTAACAGCTATATATATATATATATATATATTTAATCACCGGCTAGGTACCACTGCTACACCCATTTCTAGCGTGGAGCAGTTATTAGTTTTGGTGGAAGGGTGTAGTTACCAACTCATTTATGACGCAACCATTTTAGTCCTCGAGCATCCTCGAGCATCAGCCCTCGAGTAGCAACGCATCTGTGATCGACTTCAGATGGACCCTTATATCTATGGGCGGCAGTCACCATTTATCATCGGGTGGGCTGCATGCTTGTTTGCTCCTGCAGTTTGATATTTTTTTAAAGAAAATAGTTAAATATGTGTACGCTGTTAATGAGGGGAAGGGTACGCTACGAGCTAAACAGTTGGCAACTGTACATATTTAGTCAATTGTAAAGGTAAATTTAAGCTATTCTTATTTGTATTGTTAACGGACTGTACACAATCTATTAACGAAAAGCACGTACTAGTAATTACAATCTTAATGTTACAAACTAGTTGAAATCAGGTAATTTATCTTTAACTTCCAAGTTGCGAACTCCCGATCCGATGTTATTTCTCACTCAGCTCACGGAATGAAGCTCTCTTTTAGTTAAAGCCTTCTAAATAACGTATGTCGATAGCCGAAAGGGAGAAGTTTGTAAGCCTTTTGAAGCAATCTATTCAATACCGTATATATCAGCATCGCAAATCGTATCTTTTTCTATTGGACCTTTTTTGTCGAACAAACATTATTCGATCTTCGTAACTTAGTAAACAACAATTCTCAAACATAAAGTCATAAGTTACGGGAGGAATTCAATATAAACGACATTGCCTGTGTTGCTTGCAAGCATTTTCCCGACATTTACTTACCTGGTTGGAACATAATATGCGATAAACGATAAAACTATACGCATTAAGCCTTTTTTGACATTAAATGCTTTTAAAATCAAACCGAAACGTACGTGTACAAAATCAAAAAAGCGGACCGAAAAGACCCAGATCATCTTAACTTAGTTATTTACAATTATAAGTGCCCTAGTTATTCTAAAAAAATATTAGTCCCTAGTTATTCTAAAAAAATATTAGTGCCCTAGTTATTCCAAAAAAAAATTAGTTTTAGGAACACAATTCTAAAGTTAACATCCAATCTCTGCCTCTAGTCCAAGTTAGCTTCAGAGCTAGACGGAGCTTAGCATCAGAAGCGTCTCAAAACTGGGAAGGCTTAGTTCTGTTTAGTTGTTTTTGGTTTTCGTTCAAATTTCAACACTCTAAACGACTCTCTGATACAGACGTTTCATAATAAAACCAACAGCCATGTGCATCGGCTCAGCCTCATCCGATTTTTTAAAAAAGTAGTAGGTACTTTCGCCCAAAGATATCAATCCGTAATATACTCCATATAGAATACCGTTTATATATGAATTCGATCACTGTTGCATTTCTATGTTTCCTAAGAAATACGATAATCGCTTTGGTAAGTCAACACATATCCATCGCAAGAGAAAAAAAACATACTATGGGTAAAAATCCACTAAAATGATCATATCCTGACAGATCAGTCTTTAGGGAAAGAAGGATTCACATGCTTCCTCCAATAGTACAGAAAGTGGAAGTGAAAGACGAGGACTGGAATATAAGCGGAAATACAGTATTTGTCGCATACATTCGGCTTAGGTTAGTTTAGGTTATAATTAAAGCATTTTGGAATGTTTCAAGTAGTATATCGTACGGTAGGTATATGGTAGAAGGGCGCATTATTTTGTACCTCAGACATACGAGTATAACTTCCGTTGACTGCGGATCGCTTGGCGGCGTGATAGATGGGCTCTTTCAGCTGATTTTCTTTTCTTCGCGCTGAGATTTTTCAACTTAAACGATAAGGGTGCTCCACGATTTTATGCCTCGCTACCAAGTTAATGATTTATAGCTCGATATGTCTTTGGCTCAAACTTTCCGTGTCGTTATGGGATTTATCGGATGGCTAACAGTATGCAAAATATTCATATAAAATATTTTTACGTGCAACTAAAATTTTTCTCCTCTATTGTATCTTTTTATGCAAATTCCTCTTTTTTATAGGTGTCATGTGTAAAATTAAGTAAAGCTGTCATTATAGTTCGCGTATAATGATCAATTTATCTACGATTAAGTCTATCAAGGTAAAAATAAAATATACTTACTAACTAATTTGTTATCACAATTGCCTTCGCTACCCCTAAGGACTAAATTAAAACTCATCAACTAATTATCTAAAACAAGCAAGTACTCCAAATCCGGCGCTAGTAAATCACTAGAATTGATATGTCTCTTGGTATGTAAATATGCTTGTTTTTATATCAATAGACTTAGACTAACATTTTGGTATTGAATATTAATTGTAATATTATAAAGCATAATATTACTAGTCTTAATGTCCTGTACATCATACATGAATAAAATTACTTCAACGTGTCTTAAGAAATAATTGCCGGAGCATTCATAAAGAGTGGTTCTTAGCGGTAATTATTAAGTGTTTCAATTAAAAAACAAACAAACGTTTTCTACTCATAGCCTCACAGAAGGCTTTCCTCGTGTGTCGTGGACCAGACCACCCAGACCCAGAACAGAAATCAAAATTAATCTTTCAGATGTCTGTATGGCCGGGAATCGAACCCTTAACCCACTGCGTGACAGACCGGTATGGTAAGCGCTCTGCCACGTGGGCCGTCAACATTAAAATATTATAATCATCGAACACCAATGCTAATGAGTAAAGACCACAATATTTTTCTTAAATAATTTTAATTCCGTAAGCAATCTCAAAGCTCAATACAAATCGTGGTTTCTATATTGCGAATCTATTAATGTTTACCGTACACACACTACAATAAAATCCTACCTGCAATCCTTCTCAATAGTAAATCCGTCGGTATACATTCTCCCCAAGGATTACCTGAGCTCCGTTGTAGCACATTTTATTTATAGTTGTCATAGTTAATCTTCAGAAAAATAAACGTGAGTACTGGTACGTTCAGAAATGTTTTGGAATTCTCTGATTTGAAGTTAAGAATGGGGGGATTGCGATATGAAGTAAGTACCTAATGTATTATTGTCTAACCTGAAGTATACATTTATGTCTTTGCCTAAGATATTTAGGAATATTAGGAACTAGTGCTTTATGTTACATGAAGTTTGAATGTTTGAATAGTTTGTTTTGTAAATTCATTTTTAATGCATAGGCTTCTCTGCACAAATTAATAAGTGTGAGATTTAAAAGCAATTCAACAAGAGTACTATTGACTTTATTGAGTAATAATAATAGTAGGTATTCAAAACACATCTTCTTTAAAGAACATTACATGAAGTTGCCGTCGAAATCGCCTTGATGTAATCATTAATTATGTAAACGACAAATAAAAAGTGTATATTCGTAATGTCTTAGTATCATATAAAGAACACATTACAGATTTAGACGCCTAGATCTTCATATAATATATAAGCACAGGTATTTTCATTTTATTCATTTCGTTTATTATGTTTAAAAGCAGCTATTACCTGCACTATTTCACCCCAACGGTAATGTAGTTGATCTGTGCACACTATATAATTTCAAAACACAAATTTGGAAACCACAGCTACAATTTAACTCAACAGGTACAGATTGCTATTCGTCAAACTTAACGGCGGATTATCGTAACTAATGACTAGTAACGATAGTACATAATAGAGTGACAATAAAATATATTTTTTAAACACGATCAAAAAAAACCGGCCAAGTGCGAGCTGGGCTCGCGCATAAAGTGTTCTGTACTGTTATCTATAAGAAATGGAAAAAAAATCTAGTTTATTGTATGGCTACCCCCCGCAAATATGTATTACATTCCGTTTTTAGTATTTGTTGTTATAGCGCCAACAAAAATACATCATCTGCAAAAGTTTCAACTGTCTAGCTGTCGTGGTACATAAGATACAGCCTAGTAACAGACAGACATACGGACAGCGGAGTCTTAGTAATAAGGTTCCATTTTTCCCCTATGGGTACGGAATGCTAAAAATATCCAAAAAAATAAAATTAAAGGAGACCTTTAAAAGAACTATTTATAATAAATACTTGATCAATTTAGACGTACATAAAGTTTGGAAGCAACAAAATGTACGTGTGTCATTTATAGAGCCGATAAATAAAATTCGATGTGCGAATCTTGCTAAAACGTCCGTACACAAATATATAGGGGTCGTATAACATTAATCTTCCCTTCATTTGTACAATTGTTCGGATTTTGGAAATGTTCCGGACGTTTCGTTGGCTCAGGAGTAAAACTGTCTTACCTTTGTTTAAATTTACATATGAATATCACTCTTTAATGTAACGAAACAGCGAACGTGTGTGGGAAACTGTCATTACCGCCCAAGACCTTAATTTTTTTTACAAATATTAAGTAGCAAACGAGCAATCAGCCCACCTGATGGTAAGTGGTTACTGCCGGTCATGGACATATGTAAGCAACTTCATATAGAACAGGGGTTCTATCTGTAGTCAACCACAGATGCGTTGCTACTCCCGAGGACTAAGATGGTCACCTCATTTAAAAGTGAGCCGGCTACCACACCCTTCCACCGAAACGCAAGAACTGTTTCACGCTAGAAATAGTTGTGGCGGTGGTACTTCCCCGGTCAAACTACATTACCTCTTCCACCTGGCAAATGTTTAATCGATCCCATGTAGGCACTTAATTCTTACATACTCCGAATGACATATGACTGACGTTGCTGGTCTGGAACATAAAATTACAACCTGTCAAAAACTCTTATATCAGAACTCGACAGCCTAACTTCGCTATTAAAAATGAAAAAGATAGAGCAATCAATTATTTTGAATTCGTTATTAGAAAAAATGTTTACTTTTTGTTAGAATCTAATTTGAAACAATACAATTAAATTGCTTCAATTTGATTTCAATTGTTTAATCATTTACTTATTGTTCCGTTATGCTTGTATTATTTTCTTCGGTTCCGATTAGGCTAAATCGATACCGAAGAAAGTAATACAAGGCTTAATCACCAAAGAAATACAGCAATTTAGTTTTGTTTCGTAACGTAATTTCGATAACATTTTCGTTTGTAACCCATTTAGGGGCGAAAGAGATTGTAAAAATCCGTTCCAACATATAAAATTATAGTCGTCTGAAGCATCACAACCTTTTGATCTCGGTTGGAGTTCGGACACAAAAGTTCTACCCGCTGAGTTCAACAATAGGTTTGCAGAAAGATTAATCGTCCAAAGAAGCCCTTTAAGCTGGAAGAAACAATTTTTCATCTTTATCAAAACGTTGGTAAGAGTCGGACTGTCCGTAGGTACGGATTCTGTACCCTACGTAGGTACGGAATGATGTGGGTACGCTAGTCAATCTAGTGTTTAAATAAAGTGCGTATAAAGAATGGAAGAAAAATTGTTCAAAATATGGAAAGCTTTATCGGTTGTAACGTTATGTACTGAATTTGATTCTGCTTACCCAGCTCGAAGGACCACTTTTGGTGTTGCAAAATATGTTACTATCGAAAGATTTTTTTATTAGACTGAAGTAACAAATGAGGGTGGAGTCAATCGGCAAGATGCCACTGCCGCCCATGGACATCTGTAAGAAACTTCTTATAGAACAGAACTTCACTGCCGGTCGCCGGCAGCCACAGCCGTCCATTTGCTTTACGCTACAAATAAGTGTGATGGTGGTACCTCCCCGGTTAAACTGCACTGGTTCTACCACCAGGTAAATTAATTTACTTATAAAACTTTTTAACAAAAAATAGAAACCGACTTCCATGTCACCAAAAAGAAAT
>DWNE01006166.1:0-13301 GCA_018249875.1 Cecropterus toxeus | reverse complement strand
TAGAAATTTGATGTGCATTGCAATATTACATATGTATTATTGCAAAGCACATCCAAATATATATCTATATCCAAATATGTATATATTCGGGCATTCACAGAATTATATTCTAAAAACTTTAAACATCTTTTCTTACTGTAGTATTAAACATATTATTAAATCTAACTTAGTTCTATTTATTCATAGATCTACAAAATATTGTGTATTTATTCTCATGATTATGCTATAAAATTTAAATAGGGAGATTTTGAAAAATCCTACTAATTGTAACTTATTCACAAATTGAAACAAAACAGTGACACATAATTAATATACACTGTGCTTTAGCTTCTAAAACAATGGATTCATGTTCTTGCAGTTAGCATTGCCATGTTAAAAGGACAAGTCTATTAAATGGTTTGTTTTATAGCAATGACCTAATGGAAGGCTCATGATTCAGGGATTTACCGCATTATAACATACCGTATCTTCTTGCATGTATTCAATACTTATGATATGCATTTAAACTCTCCATAGTTAAATTATTTTTGCTATATTTTATACACTTCAATTGTTTGAAAAAAACATTAGTATACTATATTGCATTGTAATCCAACATTATAGATATTTTAGGACATTGTATGCATACAAATTTGAAAATACAATATTAAAATATATGTATATTTATCTTTTATCATTTATGTTTGATTTTACTGAATAAATACAATATTCAAAATGAAATATACAAATACATTCTACCTCTTTTATTTATGTTCATTATAGACATATTTATTTAGTATTAGTAATCAACTAGTAATGTATTGTAATACAAAAATATAAAGCAGATATAATATCAATTATGTGCTCATATCAGGCTGTAACCTACAAAATCTTTTTCATTAAGTAATTAAAATTTTCCATACCATTAATTTTATTGCTTTGATAAGAATCTCTATTGATAACGCAGAATACAGACAGATATTGGTTATTAATAACCAGTTTATAACTTGACATTTTTAAATGAATTAGCAAATATTTACAGATACTGTTAAGGATTTTGATTGTATATTTTCTGTAAGAAACATATTTAAGAGTATTTATTACAAATTACAATGTACCTAACATTATAATAATTATTTCTACAACATGTAAAGTTTTCTAAGGTATGGAAGTTATGATAGATTTTTTCTCATGTTCTTAAGATATATAGCATAGGTAGATAGGATCATTACTGCAGATAATAAATACATTAAAAAAATATATGTGAGGAAAACAAATAAAAAGAAATTTATTTTAAATGAAGATCTATTTTTAAAAGCTGGTGAATACATCAAGCTTGTAAAAATCTAATTCATATACAATTATTAGAAATGAACTACAAAGAATAAATAAATAAAAATAAAATTCCTTCATAAATATTAATTATTTTGTTATAAAATATTTGAAGAGACTAACCTGGGGGGCTGTCTGTCAGGATGGTGATGCCGGTGGGGTCAACATGTGGGGGGAACGCCTCGTACAGGTCAGGCTCCTCTTCGAGCACTGCGGACAACATCGCGGAGGGCATCCCGGCTCAGCCGACACTCACACGCGCACTATGACTAGACACTACACTACACTGCACACTGAGCGACCAGTCTCACCCGGAACTCACACCCGTGAGCTCCCCTGAGCCATCCCCGACTTGCTCCTTCACCTCTCCACACCTAAGTCAAATCCTGCTGCACCATTTTTAAATCTGCAAAGGACAACAATCACTGTAGCCGTGGTCTGTGGTACGCGCGGCCCTATCGCGCCGATAAGCGGTTATCGCCGACGGAGCGCCCCGTCCGCGTCTTCGGGAATCACGATTAATTATCTAATTGGATATAATTAAAACATTGTACGCATCAGCTGATTGAGCCCGCTGCCAGGAGGGGCTCGGTATTTTATAGCTATTTTAAGACCACACGGCAGCTGATCGGACGTTCTTCAATGTCAGACGTGCTTACGCGGACGAGGAACGCCCGCTTTTCGGAACGATAACTCGGCGCCGCTCGGGCTCCGGACCCATACTCACCGAAATCCTGACGATAAATGATGCGGAGCAAAATTTGCGACTCCGTATTTACCGCTTTGGAGTCCCCGCGGCGACTAACCCGAGCCGCTAGTTCCCGGCGCAACGTAATCACGGACGGGATAATAATGTTGAGTGGGAGCCGACGCTTGAGCCTCACTTAAACGCTCCACACTGTACATCAAACAGATATATCGGTAACTGACCATCCGCACGGGTACATTGTGAGATCAATTCACTGATATGCGGGATGATTCGCAACCCCTGTTCCGTCTAATCGAATTATTAACGATGTATCCGGTGAAAGTCGCTCATAGGTTTTATTAGAATCGTTTATGTGCAGTGATCGTGTTGACACGGGGTCGATGTTCGTTTTGATTGAAAATATTCTCGCTCGGTGAACGGAACCGCGCCGCACGTCGTCTACTTTATCCGCGATTTACATGAACGCGAATATTTCGATATCGTATGTATAATTATGCTAGGTATACAGAAACGTTACGTCGGCCACTTTCGTCCACCAATGAGAAGCATAGACTAAAATCTGAATAGTAGACTGAAGTGAATCTGATATTAGTGCGTTCATTATTTAATTAAAATAAATAAATAGAATAGACCACTTTATGTGTATTTTATAAATTAACAAACGAAATATAAATTAAAATTAATTAGTTTATAATATGTCAGAAAGAATAATACTATTAATTATAAAATATACATACTTTGTTTAGTATGTGCTGAAATTGTCGTTTTTTGGTTGTATTTCACGTAAATACGAGCGTTAATTTTTTATCACACATATTTAGCAAATATTAAAATCTTTTCAATACATACCGTAGTCAAATATTCATAAACAATAAATTTTAATATTTTGTTTTCAAAGAAGGCGCTCATTCTTGCATCTGAATAAGAATAAGCATAGAAACAGATTTACAACATAATGTTCTCAAATATAATAGAAACAATAAGCACAAATTTAATATAATTAAATGTACATTTACATAAGTTGTTGAACTTCTTGTACAATGAGAATGTCGTCCAATGAAGACGTAAATAAAAAACAGTTTTAAAACTTACTTTTTAAATGTATATTATATATTGTCTAATTATAGTTTATGTTAATACATTAACATTATGATTATTAATATTATAATAATTATCATATTGATTCAATGCAATTTCGTCTACTTATAGTTTATGACTTGAATTGAGATAATGAACAATTATTAGTATTTCATCCATCCGTCCGTCCTTTGAAGACCATCGCTGAACATAGACTTCGCCTAATAGGGGAATATAGTCACTAGTTACCGCGTTTTGTATGTGTATTATTGACTCTAGTAGGTGTCGATGTTACCCAGAATAAAGGTGCTCCTGTCTCTCCCTTAACCTCTTTAGTTAGGTACTCAGTGGGAGTGGTTATTCAAGACTAGGGCTTAATCCTTAATGTTAATTATTATAATACATTCCAATTCAATTCGATTTACTTATTTGCAGGCCATGGTACATTAGGTTTTTATAGACTGCATTTGTAATATTTCATAATATGTAATCAGATTATATTACGATATTTTTTATAACTGTATGTTGTGAGTGTGTTATAACTATAATATAACCAAATATATTCTTCAAAAATGAGACCATAAGCCTGCATTTCAACCTTAGTTTTCAATAGTATAATTAAAATAAAAAGCGAAATAGAAAGCAAAATTATCGAAAAAAATAATTAAAAGAACAGGTTAAAATATAATAATATCCTTCTGTAATGGCAACTTTGCTAAATTATTCTTTGTTTGACATTTGTGACATTCCAAAGGTTTTGACATGATGAACAGATGACTTGACACATGATTAGATTTGACAATGACATTTCGTATTTGCATTACTCAAATTGCAGTGATTTCGTGAATACAATATAGCTTCATTTTCTGAAAAGAAAGGAAAAACACGCAGCGGTGATGCCTGTTATAGTAATTAGTGCGTAGAAGATTGTTAAGTAGCAAGATGTCGGCGAAATCCGAGTGTTTAAAAGGTAGGGAATAAGGAGTTATCCTGCGCATTACATTTGTAGGACTTCTTGGTCAATATGTGAATTTATTTTGCAGATACGGTGACAGTGCTAATAAAAGCGAGTGGAGATAGCGATAATTCTGTCAACAACGTTGTTATTAAATCACTCACGAAGATAGCCAGCTCCTATCCAAATGAAGTGATAGAAATATTTTGCGACTTTTACAGAAATACGCCTAAAGCCAATGTGACTCAGTTGGGCAATATTGTGAAGTAAGTATCATTCTAGAATTATACAAACTACCTAATAATTATGTCAGTACCTTGTAATATCAATATTCATGTTAATAGCCAAGAAAACACGTTTGTACTAAATTGTTTTGAGAATCTCATGAATAAATAGTATTAAGACTTTACATAATAGTTAAATTTAAAATTCATTAATTTAAGTGTAATACTATTCATAAGTATCCTAATGGTTTATGCTTAAAAATAAAGATTCTTTGGTTGTTTACATAAGAATTATTCAATTTTATATAAAAACAGGTGTGATATCCTTTGCTAATTGTGTATTATGGTTTCAATTCAACTCAGAAAAGTCACAAGATTATGTATGGACCAGTAATATATATAATATTCAACAGTACTTCTTAGTATTATTGAATGTTACTGTTTCATCCACTGTTTTTTCTTCATTGCAAACACACATTTAACACTTTGACAACAATAGATATTCAAAATATGACTGTTTTGCAGTTAATTCCCTATTGCAATTCTCAGCAAAGCCAACAGGGTTAAGCAGGTACTAAATAAAGTAGGTATAAAAAATTGTTTGTTTTGCAGATTCTGATTAATTACAAAAACACTTGTTTTGCAGTTTTTCTTTACTACAAATACACACAAAAACATGTGGGTAATGATATGTAAGGATTACTCAAATTCCTATTATGAATAACTGCCCTGCACGATAAAAAATGTGTGGAAAATTACTCTTGCACCAACATGATAAATTATATTTTATTGTACCTACTATAATTGTGCAATATATATCATTGTAAAAATGAATGTCATCTACATAATTTGCAGGGTGCTAGAACAAACATGTGTCAACCAGGTGAAGAAGTTAGACCCGCAAGTGGCCGCAGAGCTCATCAACTCCATGTTGCGAGCGATGACAGAGAATCCTTCATACGAGCCCGTTGTACAGCTTGGTGCTTCTGCAGTCCTGGTAGCCGTGGGACATGAGTATCTGGATTTGGTATGATATATGAACATGTATAGTGTTATCAGTGACGTGCGTGTATTGCTTTGTTAGGATCAATAATCTCCATAAATAAAGGTCAGCTTGTCTTTCAAATTTTGTTCTCTCTCTATTCTAAGGGGGATAAATAGACTCTAAAATTTATTGATAAGAAGAAAGAAATAAAAAGGTCCTCCTGTTTGAACAATTTTTTTTCTCAACTATGCTAATGGGGATGGAGCGGGGGATCCGTTTACTATACCCCATAAACCACTCTATTATGATGTATTGATTGATATCATACAATTGTATATATTGCACATGTTATAAGTATGGCCTTGTGAACAGAACAGCATCCAACCGAGCCAGATCACTGTGAGTCATTATGTAAACATATTATTTGAACTATTACCAGACATTTGATAAATGTGTAATCTAACACTTAGAATTTTTTGGTGGAAAATTTCATGTTTAAAGTATAATAGCCATTTACTGTTAAATTATGAATTGGTGTGTGTCCTATCTCTTCTAAGCCGCAATGAAATAGAGTAGCAGTTTTTAGGCCTCCTTCAGATGGGTGGCCAGTG
The DNA here is from genome assembly GCA_018249875.1 of Cecropterus toxeus. Lineage (NCBI taxonomy): Eukaryota > Metazoa > Arthropoda > Insecta > Lepidoptera > Hesperiidae > Cecropterus > Cecropterus toxeus. The sequence goes on along the minus strand of DWNE01006166.1, from coordinate 7,429 downwards.
GCCATGTAAAGGACATAAAAACTGTAAAAGACATATACAGGCAGGGATTAGATCTTCTGCACTCTAAAGGGCCAACAAACATAAACGGTAGGCCGTGCCGCAACGCGTGTTGCTACAAAATACGCGGCGCATCAAACGATGTAAAATGCTGTATTGTGATGAACTGTATCGCCAATCTGGTTGGTGCGACAACTTAACGCTTTTACGTGCGTCGGTTTTTAAATGATTGGTAACCTTAACATTAACACATTCAAATTACACACACACACGTAACAAGAATAAGGATGAATGAAAAAGTAATTTTAAAACAAGCCATTTGCTTGTTCAGGTTCTCCGTTCACTAATAAACCAGTTGTCGCCGTCGTCCGTACCTCACTACACGATCGCCCATACGCTGGGCACTCTGGCGGCCGTCAACACTCATGGTGTGGTGCCACACGTGAAGGAAATACTAGCTAAGATGCTGCCGTTGCTCTCCCTCGCCAAGCAAGATGGCATAAAGCAGGCGTTCGCCTATGGTACGTATTGTAGTTGTACGGTGACTGTCTGAGCAAATTAAATATAGATTATCTAAGGTGTTCTCATATTCAATAGTTTCGTTTTATTTATTGAATTTCCTTTTGTCTTCAAACAAAACTTCTTACAGCTATAAGGTTTTGGAGTTCATTTTATGCTACCCTAAAATGGTCGACCGATAAAATTATTTGAAAACTACTGTAGTAATTTTTTTAAATAGTAATTTGTACTTATCGGTTTTATAAAGATTGATTGTTTTACAGCATTCGGGCACTTCGCTGTAGCTGTGAGCGAACAGATTGGCGATAATGTAGAAAACGACAATATAACATCAATCAAAGACAATTTTGTCACGGAATTCTCAGTAATATTCGACGTGCTGTACAACCAATGGCTTCCTTCCTACGAGCCCAAAGTGTCAGAATCTGTCCTTGAGGCCCTAGGTCCCATAACCAGATTGATATCTGAAAGGCAATTCAACGAAACAGTCAACAAATTTGTGCTTTCATTGCTGTCTTTGTATCGCAAACCGATGATAAATTTCTACTGTATCAGTCAATGTATATCGTATTTGCTCTCCCCATCAACCTTAAACCCAAAATTGACGCTTAATGATAGCGTTATCAACTCTATAAACCATGTCATGTTCAACTTGGTCCTACTGGAGCCGGATTATGACCAACCGCAAACTGTTAAAAATCATTTTGAAGTCTTGCGCTGCTTTGACCACATGGCCGGTCAGTTTCCAGATCAAACCATTGAGGGTCTTTTGCATCAATGTAAAAATAATCAAGAGAAAGACAGAATGAAAGCTGTTATAATTCTTACACATTTAACAACATCCTCACAAATTTTTATTGACAATTTCTCTACTAAATTCATTGCTATTCTAAAAGTGATGACAATGATGGAACAGGGTTTAAAAATGAAAAAGCTACTTGTTAAAGCAATTGTCGGGTTAGTGTACAGAAATTGCATTGTAACAGCAGAAGATTTTGCTATGGTCGAGTTTATCATAAAGCATTGCGGGATCGAAATACCGCCTACCGCTTCAAAAATTGAAATCACTGATCTGCACGACACTTGCAAGAGTTCCCTAATTCTCATGTGTAACACGGTGACGAGCGTGCGGACACAATTGAGAAATTTATTACTCAACGCACTCACAGTCGATGAATTTACACCCTCAATGTCAACAGTCAGTCAGTGCTTGACGTCGTTATTACAAAACAATTCAGCAGTAATCGCCGACGATGAAGCAGAAAAGTTAGAGAAGATCGAAGTGAAATCCTCGCCCGATTTGGTCTTCGTTCGATGTCTCACGCACGTAGTAGATCCCGATCAAACAGAGAGGAACAAAAATCTGCTTGTGTTCTTGGAAGAATTCTCAGGAGACGTTCACAAGAATTTGAAAAATTCGTGGACAGTTGAGATACAAAGATTATTGAAGTTTGTAGAAAAAAATGAATCAAAAGATCAATGGCATGGGATGTTATTGGACTTGCTGGTGTCTGCGGTGGAACAAGTGAACAGCAATAAATGGGTAGAGTCTATATCATCCCTGATTTCAAAGCAAGTGCTCACAAAGAAACAAGGACCTATGATCAAGGGTGTATCTTTACAATACCTGGCGATATTGTCGTGCCACATGTCTAATGCTGCCGTTGTTGAAAGCGTTTTGAAGATTATTCTCCTCGCTCTGAAATCCATTCCTATGGAAAGCGTAAATTATGTCAGTAAAGCTGTAGGAATTGCTTCAAGGCAGCACGGTGAATTTATTATTAACGAACTTGACGCAATTTACAAAGAAAACGAAGCTAAACGTGGGAATAAGTTACTCAACTTCCTTTCAGCTAGAAACTCCAAAAACGAGTTGGAGTTAGCTGTCGTAAAGTTTGCTGTGATAACGTGCTATGGCAAGGTAGCGTCAGAGTGTCTGGATGTTCACGTGCTAGCACGACTAGGTGATAACGTAACGTCAATATTGTTTGATATTTTAAAATCGAACCCACAATTTGACTTGTGTAAAGCTAGTATCACTACGCTTTACGATATTAGCAAGGCCCTACACCCTGCGTCTCATCACAATGTCGCTTTAAGAAATCGTTGGCAGCTTCTTAACGCGGTTTTAGAACAGATATACAATTCCAATCTGGACAAACGAAATGTTGAACTATATCCGATAATAGTGAAGGCTTCGAAAGCACTTACTAAGTTACAGAAAGGAATATTACCAGAAGAAAGAAATACGATATTGAGAGTTCTTTTCAACAGTATATTCGGCGAATTGTCTTCGTTCAAACGGAAATACGAGATCGAAGGAAATGGTCATAAAAACGATCTGTTAGCGAAAACTTTGAACGATTCGCTGACTCTATTGCACTCTTTAATCAGAGAGCTAATTATCCAATCTACGTGTCTGAGCACAATAGATGATTTGATCAGTTTGTTGACAGATTGGATTCGCAATGAAAATGATGAAATCCGGACAGCCTCGGTGCTAATCTTGCAAGTCGTATTCGATTCTTACATCAAAAATGTCAAACTGAACTATGAAACACCCAGTAAGTTCGGTCAGATGGGCTATTTACTCGGCCTTATTATATCGGGTGTGGCCGATACGAACTTTCCAGTTAGACTGACCACAGTGGACTGTATCAAGCTGATAATCCAGATTCAAGATCTGTATGAAGGTCATACAGTGGAACCGGAGGACGAATGTATGGCCAGTCTGACACTAATGCAAAACAACATACTCACGAATGATCTGAACATGATAACCGATTACTGTATGACATTATGCGATACTATATCCGTGAAAATTCCACACCATCATACAATGCAGTTTATCGAAAGTCTGCTAGAAGGTTATGATGACCAAGAGCTCCGAAGTGTCGGCATAAGTGCTATTTTAGATGCATATTTCATAAAAAAGGGTCAAGACTTATTCCAAAGCATAGAGAGGATCGTGGAAGTGATGTTGTCCACGATGGATGCATGCCCTGAAACGGCGAATAGACTGATGAGACCTCTCACTTCGTTGACGCGTCATCACTCCAACGCTGTGACGGCTGTGTTGTTGGGGCAGAGAATACCATTGAAGCCGTAAGTTATATACATAGAAACTGATATCTATTCAATTCAATGTATTTTAATCCTTTATCTATACATATAATAATATAAAATATTATTAAGCTTTTTAAAATGCTAGATCCTTTAAAATTTCTGGTATCCACACAAACTATGGTTAAGTCTAAGTAAACGCTTCTATTTTAACTAAGCTAAATAAATACTGAAATAATATAGGTTGTAATTTTAAAAATCGATTTTTTATAACACTAGACATTAACTTGTGAACAATTTGTTTTACACTTATAGATGCGTTGTATCCAGCTGGCGTCACTTGGCCAAGGATGAAAGCCTATCTGCAGCGATCGTAGACAACTTCCTCAGGCTCATGACGTCTATAGAACTGTACGAGGATCCGTACCACATAACAGAGAACCACATCGCAGCACTCCAACCGCTCACTGTAAGTATTAATTAATTTGTGAACTTTTTGACACGTTGTTGGAGACTTGTGGGTTTTAACAAGAGATGGCGCTCCTAGTATTATGAAATACGCTTTCGAAGTATTCTCAACATACATACAAACTTCGAACTGAGACTGATATAGCATAACCGCTTCTCAGGCGTGATTAACTGACCAGCCGAGAGATCTATCTATGCAAAACATTTATCTGTAACAAAAGTGATTTAAGTGAATGCAACTTTTTATGTTCAGTGGTTACCATCGCCCGTGAGCATCTGTTATCAATTACAAATCTGCTTAAAATATTCCCTTTGGTAGCTTACGTACTTTTATAGCAGACGACTAAGTTGAAATGCCACATGCATACTTACGTTCTTACTACACTCCTTAATATGAACAGTTGAAACTGGTGCTATTAAGCAGTAATAGTTATGGTATATTCGAAGTCGAACCACTACGGATACTTCTATAATATTTTTTGGTTGAAATTTGAAAAGACGATTCTTTATTTTGCCATCTCTTACTTGCAGTTAGTGAGCGCGCTAGGCGAGATGCTGCAAGAGGACTCAATGCGACCCATTTGCATAGAGAAGTTCTCCGACTTATTTGCTGTGCTATACACTACCCTCGCGTGCTATATTGAGGCTGAACCGCCTGCGTACTCGTTACCCAGCACCAAGGGGCAGGAACGACTTGGCTATGTACCCAATAGGGAAGCGATTCGGCTCTCCCCTGCGAAGATCACAATCAACACATTCAATGCATTCCTTGACCAGGCTGATTGTCATAAGGTAATTGTTTCGTTATCGCTGTGTTCTCGTTATCGTTATATTATTATAGATTCAATTCTAACAGAATCACTTATGGTACAGTCTGCAGTGTCATGTTACCTACTGAACATGTCAAATTATTTTTTATACTCCCCTGTTTGCCTCACTTCATTAACACAGCAGTATTTAAACCCTGCTCTACTAGCAGTGTTAAATGAGTAGAAAATAGTGTGGCAGCCGTGCCGTTGAAATTGTAACACAAAGCGTCAAATATTGGTACTTGCTACGAGGTTAATTAGTTTATTAATTAACCTGGTACCTAACGTCCACCACCTGCAGGTGAAAGAGGCGTGCTCGCTGTGCCTGTCGGTGGAGCACGGCGACAGCTCGAGCACGCTGCTGGAGCTGGCGCCGCTGCTGGGCGGCGCGCTGGCCCGCGCGCGCGGCCTGTCGCGGCTGGTGGCGCGCGTGGCGCAGTACGCGCGCTCGCCGCTGCCGCCGCACCGCACCGCCGTGCTCGTGCTGCTCGCCGACCTGCTCAACTACAGGTACGTTGGACGCTGGCCAGGTGAATGAGGCATGCTGTGCCTGGCGGTTGAGCACGGTGACAGCTCGAGCACGCTGCTAGAGCTTGCTTGCTTAGCTACAGGTACGCTGGACGCTGGCCAGGTGAATGAGCTGGCCTCGCTGCTCTAGCTATAGTTAAAGTGTTGGAAAAATGTTCGCAGGTGAATCTCGTGCTGCTCGTAGAATTACACAATCATTGACTGGACATATATAATAGGGTGCAGAATAAGAAAAGTGTGTGAGAGTCTCAAGCCTTTTTTCTCGTCTTTGCTAAGGGCGGGCTATTACTGTAAGTAAACAAGTGGGAAATGTTTAGACAGGACGGATATTTTTTTTTATATTTTGGAATCTATGTATTCCAGATCCGCCTCCATCCCGCCCTTAGCATAAGGTGAAAAAATTCAGACGCTAGTCGATTTTTTTTATTTGACAACGACCCCTTAACAAAGCAATACTTACGCCAATTTTTTATAGATTTGTAAAATCTATCTATGCATTTGATTAAACTCCACGAATTAAATTTATCCAGGTGCAACGACAATCCACTACTCATCGAAACAGTGCTAGCGACCCTAAACACCGGCTGGAAGGACGAGGACCCTCGCGTGCGGGCGGCCTGTCTCCGCGGCGCCGCCAACATATCGCAACTGGGCCGCGAGCATCGTGCGCAGGCGTTCCCGCAAGCCCTCAACGCCCTTAGCCAGGGCGTTGATGCTAAGCAAACGCAGTAAGTTCAATATGGATTTTTTTTATGATATAGAAGTTGTAAACGATCATGCAGCCCATCCCATGGACATTTGTAAAATGATAAGATGGGTCTTACGTGAAGTTGTCCATAGATGGATTACTACCCCTTTAAGACTAAGTTGGAACGATTTGATTTAAAATATATCTTTTATATCTTTACCAAACTCTTCAAACCCGAACATAGCAGCGGTTAACACTGTTGTTATGAAATAGAAATGGTATCCTCCGTAGTAACATACCACGAAGGATACCTACCTACCTACCACCTATAAACTAGTAATAATCGTTACAAATACAAATTAATAATATTATTCAAAAAATACGCACTTATAGTGAAGGAAAAGTATCAATCAAGGATTAATAACAATATTGTCTGTTCCAGATCACCAATCGACAACGTACCTCTCGCAGCGATACAAGGTCTCAGTCGGCTGCTGACGGAAACCGAGGAACTCGATAAGGAGTTCGATCGCGAGCTGGTCTCCATTTCTCAGAAGATTCGGCCATTCATGAGTACGGATTGTGCTCAGCTCAGGGAGAACTCCATACGGCTGTTCGGGATCATCGCTAGCAGGGTTAAGTCTGAGGCGCTGGTGGATCAGTCTATCGCCTCACTGCCCTGCTTCTTGCTGCATCTGTGTGATAATAACCCTGCTGTTGTTAGGGTGAGCTTTTAATAGTCTTGATGATGTATTATTATTGAATTTATTTTTAATACTAGAAATTTAATTTAATATTAAATTCCACGTAGTAACTATTGAATTCCTTTGAGGTCCTTCAAGCCGGATTAGTAAATATTTAACTTAGATTGGTTTTTGTTATAACAATTAAATGATTAATGTACTGAAAAATGTCGAGCATCAAAATGGCGTAAATTAAAAATTGTGTGTGGCGTTTGCATACCGGTTAATGCCCGGCGAATTTACGTTGCGTATATAATACAAAATTGATACTACTGGCAGGCGAGCAAGTTCACGCTGCGGTCGGTGTTCCGCACGCTGGAGGCGCCGCGCGCGTCGGAGTTCGCGCAGGCGCACCTCGTGGACGAGGGCCGCCTGTACCTGGACGAGTTCCTCGCGGCGCTGCTGCGGCTGCTGGCGGCCGAGCGGCCCGCCGCCGCCGCGCGCTGCCTGCCCGCCGCGCGCGCCCACCTGCACTGCGCGCGGGACGAGCTGCGGCCGCACGCGCCGCTGCTGCTGGGTGAGTGTGGGGAGCGGCCCCCGCGCGCGCCCACCTGCACTGCGCGCGGGACGAGCTGCGGCCGCACGCGCCGCTGCTGCTGGGTGAGTGTGGGGAG
>DWNE01006165.1:0-13301 GCA_018249875.1 Cecropterus toxeus | reverse complement strand
AGTATAAAGTAAGTGACAAATTGGATTGTGGAGTCGTTGCTTGAGTCGAAAAACGTTCGGTTATATGTATGTCACTTAATTTTTTTTAAACGCGGGTGAAACCGCGGGTTTAGCTAGTCTAAAAATAATATCACAGGTTTTAGGATGACTGTTTTTCTATGTGGGAAAACTAGTTTGAGTGATATCATTGTTGACTACCATAGACGTTACATGTTTCAATAAAAATGTTAACTACATATAGATTCTGTTTATATTTCGCTTATATTACAGAAGACGAGCAAGAGGCAAATGCTGTAGAATATTGTAGATTTCAATCTTTATTGTAACAAGTAATACGTAACAATGCAAGCGGAATAAATGTCACGCATTAAATACGTACGAGAAAGAATTATTTCCGCCATTACTAATGTGCAGACACATGATTATAATATAACTAAACTTTACACGATTGTTATGTAACTATAAGTAATTTGATAGGTATTACAATTGTTCTAATTGTTCAATTATGTAGGTTTATTTTAAACTAGCTAAAATACTTGTAATTCGCTACGGGATATAAAAATTGTCGCAATCTTTAAATAGTGCATAATATCGAAATCAATAGCATATATATAAGTTTATTAGGTAAACAAGCAAAATTTTATGTAAATCGGACCAGTGGTTCTTGTCTGATTCAGAAACAAACAGACACACACCATCTCATTTTTATTTATTAGTATACATATACGTACTTATAACCATAACACAAATTTTAGGTCCACAAAATGTTGTTTCGCTTTAATACACAAAATATGTTCGTAAAGTAGTCATTTCATGTACGGAAGCTTCGTTTGAAATAAATTACGCACTTGTTAGCCTTGTAATTAGGGGTGCTATACAATTTTCATCAGTTTCATTATTTATGATAAAAAATTATAGTGTTGCGTACTTCGTCGAGCTAATAAGCAAATAAAAAATTTAATACTTTTTCATTTTAATAATTTTTCAATATGGAATTTAGCCGATAATTATTTATATCTTAACCACAAACATATTGACAACACTAGTAAATGGCACAAAATATATTCGCGTAAATAAACGTATAATTTTACTCAATTTTTGCACATTTTTTTTGTATAACCAAGCGCTGAATATAAATTCTAACAGGCGTAATCTGGCAACCCTGCTTAATGGTCGTGGTTGGTTATTTTGTCACGGTTGCCTGTCAATATTTTTCTCCCGCATTCCAGGGAAATATTGAATTATTGGCCGCCCCGCCTACTGACGGCAGTGCACGTACAGTACAAACGGCACAAGCGATTCGATTACTTCCTTCGTTCTTACTCATTTTGCTTCAATCCCCTATCTATGTATGTGAAGATAAAAGTTTACAATCACATTATCAACGATATTGTTTGTTACGAAATAACAAGAAAAAATAGATCGTTTGTACTTAACTTACTTACTGATACTTACATCTTGGATAAATTTTCTTCTATAACAATTTAATCAACCAATTTTTTACGATTTTGTTATAAAAACATTGATTTTATAATAAAATTGATGATATTATAACAAAATAAACAGATTCTTGTTTCGTAACGAAATTTCATTTAGCTTTATTTACTTCTTTGAAACTCGAGGCATGATTGTGAAAAGGAAATTGTATTGAAGAAAATACACAATAACTTTCATAGGATCCATTTAGCCAAAAACAAAAGAAAAGTAGATAGAGTTAATGGAAAGATTTTTTAAAGCCTTATACAAACTTTATTGTGTAATATGAAAATTTGAATACTCATAGCCTTCAATGTCTATTAATTCTCTCAGCGTGGTCTGTTAGTTAACATTAATCTTATATCAGTGTTGTTATAAAATTAAGTAAGGTTGACATTTTCGCAATACACAAATAAAAGACAAGCATTTATTATTGTAATTCTCGAATTATGCTCCATCTGCCTTTTCTTCTACTCTCTGAGCTCGTTTCTGAGTAATTTAGATTTTATTCGCGATGTAGAAATATATCTCGGAGAATATTTTCTCTTAAAGTATATTTCTATTAAAGATAAAATATAGAAAACATTTAAATTGCAAGACATTCTATTGAATTCTTCTTTTTTGTAATGGTCTAATAACACATAGTCAATTCCTTTTGAAATCTATAATATTTTGTGAATTCTATACGAAGAATGTAGATTCAGATATTTTACGTGGTTTATAACAAGTTGTTATTTTATTTTATAAATATATTTGAACAATTTTGGTTTCCTACACTTCGCTTACATTTAAAAAAAATATAATCTTTACAAAGGTTTTTCTATTAAAAGTTAAGCCAAATATTTTCATTCATATTAGAATACCGAGTATCGTAGAACAACTTACTTGATTTCCTAAGAAAAGTTTTATGAGAACATAAAAGGTAATCTCTTTATCGACCCTCGTAACATTTGAATAAGTTATCTTTGATGCTATGCTTAAGCTAACTTGCTAAGTCATTGAACGTCCATAAGCTGGGAATATCAGTGAGTGAACTATAATGCAAAGCTCGAAGCGAGTGCATTTTGCCACCTTCTCGTTTACAAATGCCTTTGTAGTGTGTGTAAGCGAAACAGAAACATGTAAACGTAAAGGCTTCGCTGAAGTTCGTCGGTCTAGGCTCCAAGCCGCCCGCCCGCCCAGTCGCTTCTAGCGCGCCGCCCTGTTCACAGTGTGACAGTATATCGTGATTTATTACTTTTTTATCACTTACTAATGTCACTGAATATAACCGTGGGGCAGCGAGTAAAGTTGAGTGTCGACACGTAAATATTTTATGCTGTAGTGAGTCGGTGAGATATATATTTTTAATAATTATATGTTATCTGTTTTGTGTGATACAATAACCGTCATGTAATCGAACTGTAATCAGAATTGATTAAATTAGATATTTGTTACTTATAAATATAAAGAAACGTCGAAGCTAGTAACATTTAAAAATATTTTTTTTTGCTTTTATAATACTGTAATAATATTCGAAATTGAATATTATCAGACCAGCCTACCTACATCATTTGCGTACAGTTAAAGGGATAATCTGATATCATTTGCATGTATAGGTCGTAATACTTTTGATGGTTCATTATAACATAATCGCGGCATGCTATATGATCATAGTCATTGTACTTATATCTACATATAATAAAAAATATCCCTTAGTAGTATTGTCATTTGAATGTAATTCTTGTTATTAGAATTGATTGTATTCTTTATTTAGGTACATTTTATGAAATAAAATTTGAAGTGATTCGTAGCGATAATAAAGGAAATGAGATACGATCATAACAACAATTCCCATAATTTGTAACAAAATTTATCACTTTGATAATGGTTCACTATTTTTAATTTTAAATGTTGCACTTTAATATGTTACGGGTACGCACGATATGAGATTTTTGAATTTTTGAGTTTCGCCATGACCACGATCCGTGTAACTGGGTCGAAATATGGCCAAAAAGAAATTCAAGAATCGCATGTCGTGAGTACCCGTAACATATTAAAATGTATAATTCCGCGATAATATCAGCTTAAAGCATATATTTAAATGGTTTTGTTAACACCTACTAATTTCAGATATAATGCCTATAAATCAAAAATCTCACAAATTAAATTGGATTTTAATATTATTAAGTCTTCATTGTAGAATAATTAACTTGATATTCAGCCTTTGTTAACTTTCCACTTTCAATTTTATTGTGTGAATAATAATTATTATTATATATAGCAGTGTTTCCCATAATTAAAATAAATATACTTTTTTATTATTACCTAGACCGGAATTAGGATTTCGCGTTTTTTTAATTGGAATTGATGTATTCGGTATAAGGAAGGGCTGAATTTTCATCTAAAAGTTTCCCTCCTGCATCTGCATCACGCACTCTGTAGCCGGATGACGATTCTCCACTTTCAATTGTTGTTCAGAGGAAAGGGGTGACACCCTCGTATGCACGGATCTCCATTCAAGTGGAAGCTCTGTTATTCATACACGCTCTAGGTTTTTGTACCCTCTGCACAATTTCGTTCGTGCCGATATTTGTCAAGGTCCGCGGACGATGTTTATTTTTCAAATTATTGACTTATTAGCCAATAAAGAGTATTAGCTAGTATTTTTTAACAGTTTATGCATAGTAAAGTCTATATTCAGGTTTGCTTAGGATTTAAAATATTACGAACTTCTTTTTACTGGTATACAATGTTAACATGACAATAAATGTTAGAAAATTTTAATTGTAAAAAAGAACAGCATGATGATTTGAAATGTTTTAATAATTATATCGATATAAGAAAAACTAGTGTGCGTAATTTAGACATAAACTAAATTACTTGTATTTTCGTAGTTCAGTGGTATAACCCTTCCCTTTTCCTCACCACTGCTCAAAATTACCCCACATAATAACTATGGGCTAAAACACTGGGGTGGGTTTTTTCTTTATAAATAATTTCGCAGTCCCGTGCGTTAGGGGAGTTTACGTAAGAATTGTAATATTGCAAAATAAAATAACAATGTTTAAACTAGCTTATTACATTCATCCATGTTTTATCTATATCTGTATCTACTATTTCATATTTTCTTTTATTGACTTTGACATTGACCTGATGACCTAAGTGGTTTTTGGCCGCTTATGAACATTGTAATAACTATTAGGTATGACATGCGACTTTAGGTTGGTCAAAGTTGCATTGCTTCTCCTAGGAAGTAATTTGGAAAGCCTCGTAGAAACGTTTTCTTTACCACAATCCTCAAAACAAAACTCAACAGTCTACGAATTATTCTACATAATATTCTAAATATGCTCCGTATTTAGTCAAATTTACATTTGAATCCCAAGAGATATGATAGTAAAACGTACGATAAGGACATGATAACTCGATTAAAACGAATTCGATTGATCCAAAGGTGATTATCATTTGTGAGTCACGGAAAATAATTCTTGATTAGTATACTTAAAATGCACTCACAAAGCGAAACCGAAAGTTTGATCAAACTATTAATAAGTAACTAAAATAATCATGTATGTGTAAGTTATTATGCTACGTTCTTCTGGAAGTTTTAAAAAGTTATTTTTCTTTTGTTACAGTTTACAGCGTGGGTGGATGCCGTGATATTTGTGTTTAGTCTAGAAAACGAGATTAGTTACAACACTGTCTCTAATTACTTCAATAAAATGTCCCACTATAGGAATTCTGCGGAAATACCTATAATACTAGTTGGAACTCAAGGTGAGTTACATATTATGTTGATTTATTATGATTAATTTATTTCAAATTATCACTTTAAATACTATTTTAACTTTCATATGTATAATATTCCCACATGTATTATAGGTCAGTAATATTATTCAAATGTCTTCCACACATCACACGTAGCCTTGCGGAAACACCTTTGACCTTAAAGAGAAAGTGTTTTGGTCGATTATACCACATTACGTGCGCACGTGTTGATGCCTTGAGTTATTACGAGGCCGTCGATTAACATATTATAATTTCTGTCCGTGTTTCTAATAGATTATTTCCTATTTAATGATCTGTTACTCCTCCAGATGCCATAAGTGAAAGCAGCCCGCGCGTCGTAGACGACAACCGTGCTCGCAAGCTATCGAATGAACTCCGAAGGTGTTCTTACTACGAGACGTGTGCGACGTATGGCTTGAATGTCGAACGAGTGTTCCAAGACGGTTAGTAAAATGAATACGTTGACTTTTTTTGCTCAGATGATGTCATTCTAATTGTAATTTAAATTCGCTCGTCGCGAACGCATTCAGTATTTCGTTACAATTCTATTTTTAGGCTTTCCATTTATTTGTTTCTGTATAGTCCCTTTAACTCCATAATTACTTCAAAATGTATTGAAACGAAAGTCGTGTTCCAGAATAGTTACTTTAGGGATTAGGTAAATTATGACAATTTTTAAACACTAAAAACACAAAATCAAGTTAATTAAAAATAAATCCTACTACACCTTGAAGTAGGAAAATGCATCACAAAGAACGGCTGTACTAAAATTAATTCAACTGATTAAGCCGATCAATTACATAATATCGTTTTTCTCGCATTCATATGCACGGATCATTTTGCGTGACGCTGCGTCCCCTGAATGAAGATATTAGATAGCTTGTGTTGCTACGCATGGGGAATTCTGTGCGCCGCAGTGGTAACACCGGACCGGCGGTGCGCGGTCGTACGATTCGTACATTCGTACACTCAAGTTCGTTCATCGTTCCACATTGTTTACATTTTTTGAGGCGGACGCCGTTGAATGTCACCGGCATTCCATCTGTTGTTGTGTGTTATTTAATATTATCGTGGTATTTCTGAATGGCGAGATGGATAAAACGCTCATTTTCAAATCGAACATGTCTCCAATATCGAGCCTGAGACGCCGGAGTTCATGTTACAATATTCAAAGAGCTGAGGAGCGCGACCGTCGGAAATCGGCTAAATTTGAATGTGCGTGTACATTTACCGTTTATTAAAATGTTTTGTTACCGTGTTTAGAATCGGAATAGTGTTTTAATTGTTTTGCGATATGTAGACCGGAGGTTTTGTTGTGCCGTGGTGATTTTATGTGTGTTTTTTCAGCGTGTCAGAAGATTGTGGGCACGAGACTGTCCGCGTCTTCCCAGTGCTTGTCCGGAGGTTCCAGACCCGTAACTCCTCAACCTTTAGCTAACTCACCAAGCCACAACCATTCTACTTTCCTTTACAAGGTAAAATACGTATATATTTATTTATTATTTAACAATAAAATGTGATTCTGAATCATGTATCGTGATTTCCAACAATCTTTTATCTGCATCTAATTCGCGTGTTGTATTTATCTATTTTTATCTGAAAATTCTGATTCTTCATAGTAAGTATGACTATTACAATATTTTAAACTATGTCATGATAAAAACTTGATATTATTGAGACAAAAAGATAGTGGAGTAAAATTTTTGACATTACAAATATTTATACCGAAAATATGTTTTCACGGTCACAGCCAACGAATATAATTTCTATAAAAAAGTTTTGTTTACTTTTGCTTTTTGAAAAACTGTAGTTATAATGCAATTATCATGCAATTTATAAAAATCATTTACAGTAACTCAGATGATGTAGCTGTTTGTTAGTTACATAATTTTCTTAATTAAATTATTTGATTTTTAAAACAAATATATATATATATATATATATTTTTTTTTATTATTTTTAATAAAAGAATAATTATTTGGAATGAAATATGTTTAGTGAATGTGACCTGAGATATGATTTTTTTCTGCACACTGATTTCTATAAAGATAAATAACATTAATTATTTAGAACTTTAAATTTGTATGCTACTGATGGTGATACTACTCGTTATTTATGCATCATATCAAAATTTCAAACTGCATAGGTCACTAATTTCTGGTGAAGAATCATACTGAATTTCACATACTGTCCTAATATACTAGCATTTATACGGAAGAGAAAAAAAATGCTTATAGCCTCACACTAGGTTTTTCTTCTGTGTAGTGTACACACAAAGATGAATACCAAACTTCCCAGACCCAGAATAGAATAGTAGAACAAGTGTAGTTTGACCAGGGTGATACCGCCGCAACAACTATTTATAATGAAAAGCAGTTCTGGAAGGGTGTGGTTGCAGGGTTATCTTAGTCCTTAAGGGTAGCAATACATCGGTGGCTAACCTCAGGTAAGAGTATCTCATCTAGAGTTGATTACAGATGTCCATGAACGCCACAGGCCATACATCATTGGGTGAACTGCTTGCTCCAACAATACTTCAATCTTATAAAAAAGAAAACAGATATCTGTCTAGCTGGGGATCAAACTCAGAACCCACTGTGTGTAAGATATGTGTGGCCACTGAAATGAAATGAAATGTCTTTATTTTGCATAGGCCTATAGGGGCACTTACAAATTGTCACTATATTTTTTTCTTACACTACCACCGGAACACGACCACAACTGAGAATATCCGGCAAAATAACTCAGCGGGTTTGTCTTTTTTGTTTGAATAATATCTTTATACTCTTTTTTTAACTCTGCCACATAAATCGACAAATAACTAAAATACTAACTGTTGTTAACCTACATTTCAAAGTTCTAAACTGAAGACTAGATCTGCAGTAAAGGTCCTATTAATGTTGCCGTCAATCAATTAATTGGGCCACTAGCCAATGAATATTGATATCAATTTACATTCTATATTTAGCCCGTTGCCATAAATTTTATATGATCAAGTTAGCTATCAGGACTTGTACTTTGTAAATTATTTCATATAGTGTTTCAATGTGGATACTTTTACAATGTAGAAGTAGCAAATAAGGATGTAGTCTACATGATGGTAGGTGGCTCTTGCTGCCCAAGGATAACACACACTTTCAACACTCATAGCCCCACACTAGGATTTTCTCCTGTGTCGTGGGTGCCATGGACACACAAAGACGAATACACAAACATTGAGGCCCAAAATAGAAATCTAAACTCATCATTCATATTTCTGTTTGGCCGGGATTTGAACCCGGGATCCACTGCGCTTCAGACCGGTATGGTGACCGCTCAGTCAAGTGGGTCGTCAAACAAAACAACAGTTTGCATTGCTGTTTTATGACTCTGAAATTTGCGGCACTGGCGGTGATGTCGATACAGGCTAATATGTATTTTATTACTACATTATTTATACACAATTATTTTTTTTCGTAGGTCAAAGATCTAGCTGCAACGAAGTACAACTACACCTTTGGCAAGGGTGAAATGGTGTCGACGTTCGTAGCTGCGTTCTACGACGCGGTGTTGCTCTACGCTCTTGCGCTAAACGACACGTTACGACAATCACATGATCCACGAGGGCAGCTAGATGGAGCTGCTGTGATAAAAAATATGTGGAACCGCACTTTTCAAGGTAAGCTCTAGTAACATGACGTTGGGGATCCCATTCGTAGCTATGTGTTACAACTCAATGTTACTCAATGCTCTAGCGCTAAAAGATACCTCACGACAGTCTCACAACCCGAGAGGGCAGCTAGATGGAGCGGCTTTTATAATATAATTATGTGGAATAGAACTTTTCAAGGTAAGCTCTACGAACATGATGTTGGTTAACCTATTCGTAGCTATGTTTAACAACTCAATGTTGCTCAACGCTCTCGCGCCGAAAGATACCATATAACCAACTCATGACCCGAAGGGACAGCTAAATGGAGCTGATGTAATAAAAAAAAGTAATAGAAGTTTTTAAGGTAAGCTCTACGAACATGATGCTGAAGTTCCTATTCTTAGCTGTATTTGACATGACAGTGTCGCATTATGCTTTAGCATTATACGACATACTACGATAATCACAAGACTCGCGGGGGCAGCTGGAGTTGCTGTTATAAAAAAATATAGAATCGAAAAAATCAAGATAAGCTCTACGACCATCATGTTAGGGTTGCTATTCGTAGCTATGTTTCTTATTGATGCTTTACGCCCTTGCATTGAATGGTACGCTAGTACACTTGCACGACTTACGGAGGCACTTGGATTGAACTGTAATAAAATATGTGAAATCGATTTTTTCAAAAGTAAGCCGTATCGCTGACCTTGCAGATAGTCGTAGGACTATGATATTGTGGTTCGTTCGTAGCAGCAGCTACGAGAACTACGTTGTTGGTCTACGATGACGGTACACATGCAGCAATATTTGCATCAACCCAAGATATACTTAGTGTGTTACATTCAGACCAGAACACAACAGCGCTTAACATGTGTTATATAGGAATAAATAGAAGTGACAGTAGTGCCTTTACAATAGGACAACAAAGAATTCTACATTTTTTAAATTTTCAATTTAGGCTCTACGAACATGATGTTGCTTTAATGAACATCGCGCTACTACAATAATAATCCCACGTTAGGATTATTTACTGTACCGTGGGCACCACGGACATGAAATACTAATACACAAACACCCAGACCCAGAACATAATCTAAATCCATTATTCAGATGTGTCTTGCCGGGGATCGACGCTTGGAACCACTGCGTGTCAGACCTGTACGATTAGTACGAGTTTGTCTTGTTTTTCCAGACAAGATTGAGTCTTGTTTCTGCCCATACATCTACATGCAGCGCCCCTAGCGGCTTGTTTCGGAACTAAAATTTACAGAGGGCATTTTTGACAGAAGACTCAATCTTGTCTGGAAAAAACAAGACATACTCGTACTAATGGTACTGTATGGTGACCGTTCCGTAACGCGTGTCAAATATATGGAGCTGCTTTTAACAGAAATCAAAACAGATTAATTGTTTAATATTTTATTTATTTACAACGTGTGCTGGAATTTTAAAACTTTATCATGTTAATATCTTATTATATATCAAATATCCATTTTAGCAGTATATAACATTAAAAACAAAAAGCGAATTAAAATCTTACAATCTTTCTTACTAATATTATAAATGCCAAGTCAGGATGTATATATGTTTGATGATGGATTTTTTAACCTTATAAGTTTAACCTGTTTAAATATGTATACCCCTAAAATAATCTTTAGCGTCCACTGCTCTGAGGTGACGGGCCTGTACCATTAGTACGAGTTTGTCTTGTTTTTTCCAGACAAGATTGAGTCTTGTTTCTGCCAAAAATGCCCTTAGTAAATTTTAGTTCCGAAACAAGCCGCTAGGGGCGCTGCATGTAGATGTATGGGCAGAAACAAGACTCAATCTTCTCTGGAAAAACAAGACAAACTCGTACTAATGGTACAGATATGATTTGTGTCATTAGTTTATTACTAATTTTTTGTCTTTCGTATTAAGGACTTGAGATTTTACTTTTAATTTATGCATCGTTCAGCCACCTCGGTTGATGATTGCTTAGCGCTCATGTACATTCATATTTCATTATACCTAGACCCAGTGTAAACTGTGCTAAGATTGTCAGTATTCGATTTTCATTAAATATATTAAAAATACATGTACATATATTTATCGTACACTAAACAAATCTCACTCCTCTCGACCGTAAAATTGTAATTCAATTCCACTGAAACTGAATTGGAATGTTTCTCTTATTGACCTCCTGTTTTAGCCACGTATGAACCGTGAACCGGGTAGAACTCCAACAATGCAATATTGACATTCTGCTAAATGAAAATGGAAACAGAATTTCGATTTCATTCCATCTATCTGCATTGAATTGAACTATCAAATTCGTGTAACGTTTGCTATTGAAGATATTTTCACAAAGGGTTGGGTTTTAGGTTTTAAGTATTTCCACTACGGGAACCATTTATATTTAATAATGCACTTTAATAGTTAATTAAATGTCAAAGTGTAGCGTATCTTGCAAAACAAGCCTCTAGTTTAGGTACTGGAGCTAGCTTTTATTGCCCATGAAATAAACAAGATGGTTAAAAAAATACAAAGTAGTACAAATAAAAAAAGACAAACCCGCTGAGATTCTTGCCGGATCTTATCAGTTGAGGTCGTGTTCCGATCCGGTGGTAGGTAGTATAAGAAAAAATATTGTACTAAGAATTTGCAAATGACCCTGTAGGCCTATGCAAAATAAAGATATTTCATTTCATTACACTTCATTCCATATATAGATATATAGGGCATATAGATTCTGTATAGTAATCCGACTGCGTCAGAACGTTTTTTTATAGATATAATGTTGCGTAGAGAAACATTATATTGTATTATTGTTATTACCGATGTCTATAAATGATAAATAAATAACACAATATACCTAAGTATTGTAAGTGAATTAATTTTAATGTTTTTCCAAGGTAAATAAAATTTAAAAACCATCTCAAATACGTCTTACTTGTATGGTAAATATGCCTATGAATGGGTTTATTTTTCATAAGTAAAATAAAATAATAGTTAGATAGTAGAACATGTATAGTTCGACCGTTGGCCGTAGGTGCGGCCGACGGTCGAACTATACATGTCGCTAAAAAGATGATGATAGTAGGTAGGCATCTACAATCATCATATTTTTAGCTTGAAACAGTTCTTGGGTTTTGATAGAAAGATGGTGATAACAGCCATTGCCGGGTGATATACATATGCGTCGACTATTTTATCCCTAAGGACTGGTAACTCCTCTAGACGGAGTTGGTTACGGGTCGGTTGGTCGGTCGGTCGTTGGTCGGTTACCAGGGGAACTATATGCACATTTGCGTTAACATTCATATAAAAAAAATACTGCAAGAAGGAGGAAAAGTGAAAAGAGAAAAAAAATATTAAAAAACGCTACAACTCATTTTCCCAGTTGAAATAAGTACCACCTACGAACATCAAGGATGAAGATATTAGAGCATGACATGAAAACAGCAGGAATATTGTTCAAACATTACACTCCCTTTCTGTTTAATTAGTTAATTAGGTAGCAGTTGGTTTAGCCATAGTGAGCGAAACGTGAGGTATTTTATCATAAAGTTATGAGCAAAGCTTTGTTGAAAGTTCTACAGCAAAGATAATTTGAAAGAAGAGTCACCGACGCACTGTTTCCTGTGAGTCATGCGCTATCATGGCTTGACTAATGAGTGGTAAATGTTCCAAATGCTGGGTCCTATTAGTGCAATGTATTGTGCAACTCTTGCCTATTCAGTCAACTCGTTATGAGGATTGGATGTCCAAGCATTAAATGTTGTATGGAATTGTGTTTTATACATTTCGTGCGTAGTCCTAAATTAAGGCTTAAACAAAGAAATGTAACATAACGTTTAATTGTTATAACTTTCAATAGAGTCGAAATATTTTATTATAATAAATATTGTATGATACTACATATTTAAGATACTTTAGATAGGTTTCAATCGATCGATAAGTCCTTAAAATTTGAAACAGACAGACAAAAAGACGAGTTAGGAATTTAGTGATGGTTTTTTTTTTTAGTTTCCAGCCCTCCAAACAATTGTATTTTTAAATATATGCGATGTACAGACACGCTATTTTTATTTTATTATATGTATACTTATATAAATTACTTTATGTGGTATGGACAAAAGAAAAATTGCAAGAACTAATAGTATGCCCATATATTTAGTTGTAACAATATTTAACTGGCTTGTAACATTGTCTACCTTTTAATACACAGTGGGTTACCGTATCCATGTTTTTAGAGTATTCTATTCACGTATCGCAATGATACATACTCGTATATCGGTGTTTTCGGGTTACAATGCAGTTGTAGAATGTAGGTATGATACACGATACATGCAAAATGCAGGAATGTAATTGCCGAATTTATTTGTATACCTAGGCCTAAATTGTGCCTCAATGTTCGTATTGATAAATGTACATGAGCTCA
>DWNE01006164.1:0-13302 GCA_018249875.1 Cecropterus toxeus | reverse complement strand
ATAGAACAGGGGTTCTATCTGAAGTCGATCACAGATGCGTTGCTACTCTCGAGGACTGAGATGTTTGCCTCATATACAAGGGAGCCGGCACAGCCTTCTAATGAAACGCAAGAACTGCTTCACGTTAGAAATAGATGTGACGGTGGTACCTCCCCGGTCGAACTACACTGGTTCTACCACCTGTTAAAAATAAGTAATAAAGATAAAAAACCTACGAACTTTAATAGAGAAGATGTTTTTAAGTTCGCGTAAACGTGGAATGCAATGGTTAATTACGTATATCACAAATAGCGCAACAAATACAATGAATGATGTGTATTGTTCGACGAAAAAAAAATTAGACGCAGTGGCATAGTATAAGGAGAGCCGGGGACTAGAGGCGGCATGGCTCCAGACGTCACGTCTTGGGGGGCACCAAATTTCCCTTTTCGTAACATATAGGATGGCATGTTCGTTGGCTGTATTTTTTTATAATTAATAACTTAAATTTTGTTGTTGGATTGTATTTGTTCAATGTCGAACAGGCAGCATCTCGATTTATATGAGACTTATAAACAAATACGGTCTATTCATTAAAGCACTGTTTAGTCTTGATAGAACTAATTACAACTGCAGTTTATTGCATTGATTACACACATTACATTTGATTGCCAAGGATGTACGAGTAATTGCCATGCTAAAAGTAATGACCAGTTTACATAAATGGTAATAATAACTGTAATTAAAAGACTTTATTTAAAGTACTCTTAATTCATACTACCGACGTAAGTATCACAAGTGCGATGTTATTGGCAACGGTTCGTTTAGAAGTTATTTTCTATATCAATAGCTAGATAAATTGACCAGGTGGTAGAAGTAATATAGTTAGACCGGGGATGTACCACCGCAACATCTATTTGTACCGTGAAGCTGTTCTTGCGTTTCGGTGGAAGGATGTGGTTGCCGGCTCACTTATAGATGAGGCGACCATCTTGAGTCCTCGGTATCTTATTCTTAGTAGCAACGCACCTATGATCGACTGCAGATAGAAACCCTGTTCTATATGAAGTTACTTACAAATGTCCTTGGACGATGGTAACCACTTACCATCAGATGGACTGCTTGCTCGATACGTACGTAGGATTTTTAAGAATTAAAATTCCCCGCATTCTGTTTATAAATTATAATAGAACAGAATGGTGTCCTATGGCCTAAAAATTAAACCCTCTGATTCAAGCAGCAGACCTTTCTTTGTGGGTTGATGACTGTAAATACAACGAAAAAGTTTTCAATTTCTGTTTTCAAAAACGGGCAGTAACGTAGCCGTAACAGGAAAAGTAGGTATGTAAGAAAGATGTTTCTTCATAATATTAAGCTCGAAATAAATATAATCATTCATAATTACAATACATGTTAGATGAACTAAAACACATTTTCATTTCAGGGCATTAAATTATAATTTCGTGGTCTATCTATATAATTAACTACGACCATTTTTATACGCAATTGACCATGTCTAGGCCACCGAATACGATCATTACGTCAATATAATTTTTTAAGCCAATGTTGACTGCCTCTACATATTTTATCCATGACGGCATTATTATGTGGTTTATAAGTAAATGCCGTGCCCGGTATAAAAATATGCAAATTTGATCATATTTTTTGCATGATGTCAATTTAATGTTTCCTTTACAACTTTACTAAAGTGATTGTAACGACCGATAGGTCACATCTTATGATAAATAGATAACAATCATGTGAAGAAATCTTTAGAACATGCGCTATCAAATTACCTAATTAACTTATAGCATTGAAATTTAAAAACAAAATCCAAACTGAACCTGTTTTGCATCTTTATCAAAATCCTTTTAAACAGCATTTGAGGAAAATGCGGTAAAACTAATATAATTATTGCATTAAGGCATCGAATACTCGTTAAAGAACACAACTTACTAGGTACCTATACTTAGGTATGTTTAATTTGAACAAACTAGTTAGTGTAATGAGGGCAATATAATGTACCTAATATGTGGTAGATATTTTCCAGCATCGTCTAACAGAGAAGCCGTAGAAAATAGCTTTTCGTAGGTTTTCGCGGTTACATTGAATGGAATGTGATTGACAGGTGCTGAAACATGCTTATACTCGAATATTTTTATCCCTTAAATCCTGGCAATGTATAGTGATTGAGTTATCTTCAAAGAAATCCGAAATAAATATCAAATCAGGTCTGAAACGGTCGTTTAATAATATTAATAAGATACGTAAATATCCTATTCAAGTCCTAAATTTCTATAATAAATATACTGAATCTATTTATTTTGTTTACTACAGCGTCGATATGTTTACAATCGGTCTGAAGTTCATAACATACATTACGTATATTATATAGTACGTGACATAATCCAAAACAGATAATAGATAAATCGAAGATAAGCAAGTTACCTCGTATTTCAGCGATGTGAGAGTCATACTCAGATTTGCTGCGCATGTAGTCCTTTCGGGGCGCAGTGTGCAATGTCTGGTGCTTGTATTCCGAATACCACTCCGTCTGCGGCGAGTCTGGCCGCTCCTGGGATTCAGAAACTGCCTTTTTCACGGTCACCCGTTCGAACTTGACGAAGCGGACGCCGGCGGCGAGATCGCCCTCTTCGACCTGCCGCTCGATCCTCTCCGTCTCCTCCCCGGGTTCCACATGCCTCAATTTCAAATTGGGGAACGTTGCTTCGTAACTCTTCGTCGGGGACTGGGTGTCCCTGGTTTGTTTTAGTTTAACTTCGATCTTGGGCGACTCCGGTCGCCGCTTGCGCTGCTCGATCCGGCGCTCTATGTCGTCGACGTCAGTGCTGGCGTCGACGTGGTCCGCGCTCCTGCGGCCGGTCCATACTTTCTCGAAGAAGCTGACGCGGTCGCGGAGCCCGCTCTGCGACGGTGTGTCGCGGCCGTCCGACATAGCGACATGACCTCCCCGTGCGGAGGCTCGCTCGATACTGCGCGAGGAGGCTCGGCGAGGCTGCGAGAGCCGCGAGGGGCATGCGCGAACACCACGTGCGACTAGACGTCGCCCAGACGACGGCACACCAAGCTTTTTCACTTGTCACAAACTTTCAAGTTGCTCCAATGGTTGTAGTTTTGCGCATCCCAGTAAGCAATCTTATAGCATAACCTAGTACCTACTGCTAGGTCAAAAAGTCTTTTCTCCTAGATAACTTTCATTCGCATGTTTCCTTATATTTTTTTTACCTTATAAAAATGAAGTACGATAGAAAAGAAAACGAATAATAAAATAAAAGAAGTGTTTATTTCGCGATATATAACGAAGAATGTAGTAGACTAAGTTACAGAACTTAAACCTAATAAATACGCGAGATTCAACATCAAACATCGATCCTTAAACAATATCCATACCTGCTAAACCTATTCAATATTTAATAGAGCTAGAAGTAGATGCCGCATTGAATTCCCCTGAAGCGTGGCGTCTAGTACCACCGTAGTGTGGTCACACTGCGCGCCCGGGCACAATGCAACCTGTTACATTTTACAGGTCAAGCGGACAACCTGTTTCGCGACTCAAGAATCTGCTCTCGGGAAGTTCGGATAAATGCAACTGCATAGTTGTGGCTTAGGATTCTTGTATTTAAAATAGCTTTACTAATTCTCACAATAGCAGCGGTCTGCAAATAGCGTAGTGTAATGCAAGTGTGTCTATCTACGCGATATACACTTTTGAATTCAAATGTTGAATTATTTTCTATGATTACTTAAAAATGGCGGATTTGAGGTAGTTTGTAAAGGTACAACCCTTAGTGAAGCATAGCCACACTAATTTCTGTCTAATAATAAAAGCATTATGCATTGCTGTCTTCTAGCCCCGAGGGTTTGACAAAAGAGATATGATAGCAGAGCCATTCCAACTTAGTTCTCAGAGGGAGATACGTTATCTGTGGCTAGTGTAAGATAGGGCTCTGATCTTATATGGCGTTGATTACAAATGTCCAAGGGCCGAACTGGCCAGTTAACGTCAGATGGACAGCATGCTTCATGCACCGTTTGCTACTTCCATCTTAAAGAAATAAAAAATGTGTATTTCAAAAGCTGGAATGAGGTTTATAATTTGATCAGATTTTTCGAAATTTTTGGTTTGCCGTAAAGTCAATTTGCTGATTAAAATATTCCAGTAACAGCAAAGTAAGGTAACAATTGCAAGTCTCAATCCTAGATACGATGCCTAGATATATGAAGATATGCCTATATAAATGAAGAGTTGTTCAACATTTGTAATCCCGGAGTTATGTAGTATCTTAATGAGTCTTTATCACTCCTAAGTAATTTTACGACAAAAATGCGATAAAGTCTCAATAATGTAGGTATCCATACAAATTATCTGAGATTATTATGTCACTATAAAATTGATTGCTTCGTTGCATAGCAATTTGTTGAGTAAGCGAACTTTTATCTTTTATTATCTGCAATTCTTTCGCTAGCAAGTTTTTACCCGACTGTGTTAAATTGAGGGTATTGTTTTTCGTGCGTACGGATGTATGTAGGTATGAATGTTTGTTTGTATGTATGTCTATTTCTTTGGCACGCGCAACAGCCCAAACGGCTTGACGGATTGTGACATATGACATATCATTAAAATGGTGTCAGTTTGCAGAGTGATAAAGGCTATATCATTTTAAAAAACGGTGCCTACAAATAGGGGAAAAGAGGGAGAGAAGGGTTTTTTTTCTATTATTGTGACAATATGGGTATCAAATGAAAGCTAGTAAATAGACCATTCTAGAAATAAATATTTTATATAGCTGTTTTGTCGAAAACATAATATAAAGCGGTAAATTAGACATATCATTATGAATAACAATAATGCAGTCGGGGTTTTTTGTTTGATTACTTTACAGTATAGAACCAGTATGGTTTGATCGGGGAGGTACTACCGTTATACATAATTCTAGAGTAAAGGAGTTGATGGGTTTCTTTGGATAGGTGTGGAAACCGACTGGCGCATGCAGTCCATCTGAAAGCACTCGGCACTGCGATTCTTCGAAATCTGTAATCAACCTCAGGCGAGAGAAACCTTACTTGATTAATCTTACCTTCATCGAGGCGTTGATACTCCTGAGGACTAAACTGAAATACCTCGGATAATTATATCTACCTTACTTAAATTTTATCCTTAAAACTATACCGCAATAGATCTTAGAATTTCGCTATTAAACAGAAATACGTTTGATGGTGTCTCCAAAATCGAAATACAAAGAATTCTTTACCCAATACCACCTTTAAATACAAATACAGATATACAAACGAATTTTTAACAGCCTATATAAAGCATGACTTACGAAGACTAACGGTAAGCCTATTCTGAAAGCTCACCGTCGTCTAATTTATGGACCGGATTCGCAACGTTCTGAATCTGACCCAGTCAGTCAGACTAACCATTTGTTATTGTTCTGTCAGTCGTCCTGCCTGACTCATGACGGTTAGAAAGTTGAAGTATGAGCTTAGGAATAAACATGTTGCCACATATTACGGATCCAGCTTCAGTTAAATATAACCAAAAATATAATAAGTCAAATATGTATCAGATTGATACCTCTGTTAATATTACGTTAATGGCATGTTAAATAAAAACATAATTGAATACATATTACTCGTACCCAGTCCACAATAAAATGTATAGATGGACA
Source organism: Cecropterus toxeus (assembly GCA_018249875.1). Taxonomy (NCBI): domain Eukaryota; kingdom Metazoa; phylum Arthropoda; class Insecta; order Lepidoptera; family Hesperiidae; genus Cecropterus; species Cecropterus toxeus. The sequence continues at coordinate 7,630 of DWNE01006164.1, read as the reverse complement.
GGAGAATAGCTTATCCGGCTTAGAATGAAAACCAACCGATCCCCCAAAGGAACCGGAGACATTGCGATACGATAGTGGTATTTATAAGAAAAAAATGTAACTGAGAATACGTCAATATGTAGTGTTGTAACGATCATATGGGTTATAATCGATAAGAACATATGTTTTTAGTTTAAGATGACCGCAATGAACAGGTCAGAAGTCTGTTATTTGAAAGAATACTATTATTAACTAGAAAAAATGTAGAGGTAGTAGATCTACAGCCAAGCCAGGAATAGTCAAATAATAATTATATAATAAGGTAAACAAAACAGATATTTATAGAACAGTATCTGTTGATATAAATACGCACATGGCCAAGTGTGCCATAAATCGCAATCTTGGGTATGCAATTGCAATTTATCATACAACCGATCATTCATAAAGCAATCTTATCATTAGTGTGTGCTTATTATTTTATGTTAATTAAAGTGTTTAAGTACTTTTCCTTACAGATTATAATATAAATAACTATGAAGCTTTGTAGAACAAAGTTTTATAGTTTTTTAAGTGTCATACTTGTATCTCTTACATCGTAAAATATATGTAGTTACGTAAAATGTATGTATGTCAGTCTACACAAATGATTTTGCCACGAACGTGCACAATTTAGAATGAACTGCGTACCGATTCTTAAAGTATTCGGAACGCAAAATGCTGAGTTATTGTTATTATATTATTTGTCCATGATCATCATGACATAGATACATTTCCAATTGTAGTAGAATTTCTTATATATCGTGGCTGCGATGGGTGCAAACAAAACTAAAGAAATAACCAACCAGATCTGGAGAAAGATTTTATATATCATCATTTAAACGAGTGTGGAGGTGTTTCGTATCAGGAGACCGCTGCGTATTGGAATACTCCACCTAACGGAACGTTTTGTTTCTTTTTGAATGATATCAAAACTAAAAAATTCTATACCTATGAGGGAAAGTGTTCATTGCCTCTAAGCCGTTGATCTATAAATTAGTTTAATTGAATATTAACATCTGAACGTATGAACCCAAATTGCAACATTTCGCAAATGCCAGGAAATATAAATAGTATATATAATCCTATAGATATTACAATTACATGAACGATCAAACATTTATACATTGCCTTATCGGTCGAGAGCCGATAAGCGCAAGGAATGACATCAACATAAAAGGCGTAACTATCAATATTTATACACTGTGTTTCTGCTTATACGGAACTGAACTTAACAAAGTTATTCCTTTTATGATTCATATTTACTTTATTGCCATGACAGGTTTCATTATCGGTAAAAACTCGTCTTATTGTAAGATATATCAAAGAGTGTGCATCTAAACAGTAGATTAGAAAAGTAAATTATAATATTACCAAAAATCCTTTCTTAGAAGATGCCAATGATTCTCGCATAAGTAGTTGACTTTGCGACGATGAATAAGGTTTGGTAATATAGACTATCGTGACTTTTCAACAAATAAAACATCCTATCAATTGATGCTATCAAACGTACGCAAATTAAAGAACAAAACGTAAAAATGCCCAATGACACGATTACACATTTCCCGAGCAACACACCATACGTAATACTGTTTCGTTCACATAATTGTTGATTAATTGGAGCTTACTTAACCAAAATATTATTTATTATTTAAATCTAGCAAATATTCAGTAGCAAATAACCACAGCCGCTTGTGGATATTCAGAACCATTCTGACATAAGATTAGAGCCTTTCTTGAAGTTGACTATAGAAGCATTGTTACCTGACTTGTTGTACTTGTTGAAGATTGAAAGCCTCGTATCCGTCTTCCTTATCATACGCAGAACTAGAATACAACAGTCAGACTTGACAAAACGGACCAAAAAAAAATATTTACGTAAGTTCAGATTTGGTTTCGGTTATCGTTGTTAATTATTTGAAATAGACTCGATAATCTTTTTGAGAATATAAAAAACTCTTCCAAACCAATCAAATGAAACAATATTATCCAAAATTTAAAAGAAGAGCTGTATGTGGCCGCGCCCTAATTACAGTTTTGTTTGAATTGATCGACATTATAAATATTTTGGGGCGCGGCTGGTGTATTATATATGAATGAGATAATTGACTGGGATGTTATGTACCACTGCTTTGTTCGTGAGCTTTGACCCACTAAAAACTTAGCATACCGTTGGTATCATGTGCGTTACAACCGAGAGAATTTTTTTGTACGTTAGTCGTCGTCGTCCAAATCCGAACAAAAAGTTAATAATAATTACTAGTTTTTTAAGTGTAGTGACTAATAATAGACTTGCCAAATCAAAAAAAGGAAATCAACAAAGTTAAATCTGAACAATAACATATAAGCAATTTATAAGATATTTAATTCAACGTACATAATAGGTTAGTGAAAAGAAAATGTTTTTGGGTATGTTATTAATATAGAATAAAGTTGGGAATTGAATTGGATATAATTGTTGATATCCACACTTTAAAAGACCGAATGTGCCTGCATGAATCTGACGGGCTTATTAACACGAAGTGTTTTTGATAGTATATATTTATTAAACCAATCATCAGCTTTTATAGAAATCGATAAGAAACTAAGATATTATATATACCTTAGTACATTGTTAAACTACGTAAACTTTCTATCTAACGTGTAACGTGTCTGATCATAATAAATATAAAAAAATGTACAAATGTACTTCTTTACATGAACTTTAAGTTTATCAAATCTCACATTATTATATTTTTCCTTTAAAATGACTATGCAACGAGAGACACTTTACTAAGTCAAGCAAAGGTGAGCGAGGACATTACATACGTCGGTGTCCAATGCATTTTCAGATTTGAAGGGCAATCAGATAACCCCATTGTTTCTGAGATAATAGAATAATTTTGTTGAGAAACTCAATATTATCACCTATCGGTGTATTATTTAATTGTAATTTGCTATTAAACTCAAAATCAAATCTCATTTATTTTAAAAACATGTTTTGTTCTAATTAAAATGAGATTTTATTTATTAAAAGTCCATAGCAGTGAACACCTGACTGTAATGAACATTGGTGACGTGTTCTAGGTTTCCATTATGTACAATTTCTAAACGTCAATTCATCAACACTTTCGCACAGTAGCAAACGAGCATGCAGTCGACTGGATGGTAAGTGGTTACTGCCATTACATTTTAAGCAACTTCATATAGAACAGGGCTTCTATATGAAGTCTATCACAGATGCGTTGCTAGTCCCGAGGTCTGAGATGGTCGCCTCATATAAAAGTGAGCAGGCAACCACACCCTTCCACCGAAACGCAAGAACGCAAGAAATAGGTGTGGCGGTGGTACTTTACCGGTCGAAGTATGAACATTGGTTCTACCTGGCAAAGGTGTGGCGGTGGTCCCACGGAGTCGAACTAAAAAGAGTTTTACTTCCTTTTCAATGCGCAACGATTCGTAGATTGTCTACGGAGACACCAATATAATACTGTTTCTCATTGAAATATACTCGTAACAATACAAGGCATAGAATAATTTATAGAGACGACCTGCGTGGCGCAGTGGTCACCATACCGGTCTGACATGCAGATCCCGGATTCGATGGAGACAGGAATGTGAAGGATGAGATTGAATTTCTTTTCTGTGTCTGGGTGTTTGTGTATTCGTCTTTGTGTGTCCATGGCACCCACGACACAGGAGAAAATCCTAGTGTGGGTGTAGGAAGCGTTTGTTTGTTAGAGATATCAATGGGCGGCAGTTTACACTAACCGTCGGGTGGACTATATGTTTGTTTGCTTCTTCTATAAAGAATGCCCCTACATCTCGAATGTCATCACCGCATTGTATTAGTATGGCACATAACAAACCACTGTAATGACTCATTCACGTCAACGTTTTAGTGCTAAATTCATAAATCAGGCGCTTTTAATTGAATACTTCTAATAAGTATTACTTTTTTGACTTGCCTATATTTTACCTCATTTGTATGTATAAATAAAATAAAATTATGTTAAGTAAAAAAGGTAATATACTTCGTAATATTCCGGATATTTCAATGTGGTTTGATATAAATGAAAAACACAATTTCAGTGAGTAAGCGATCCAGGGGAAAGCCAATGGTTCAATCTGTACCTTCTCGTGCCTTTATTCGTGATTTGGAAGGCATTTAGAGAAATAAAAGGACCTAACTAAAAATCCTAGATCGTCCATTGTATTTTTTTAAATTATCATTGACACTTGTCGTCGCTAAGTTGTGAATCCATGAAGAACTAGAGAGAACAGCCGACATTGCCGATTCGACCATATGACGGAAAACAACGCAGCGTAGACTTAAAATCAATACCTAGAATGCCCAGATACGTCTACCGTACCCAGGTGTTATGGGTACCATGGTCATTCATCATTCAGATGTCTGTCTCGCCGGGGATCAAACCCGGAACCCACTGCGTGTCAGACCGATATGTTGACCGCTCAGCCACGCGGGTCGCCAATGGCAGAAAAATATTTCAATGCTTATCTCCTCTAATATGTATAATTATGTTTAAAGTACAAACTTAATAAACACAGTAAATAATTATAATGATATTCACTGTAAAAATAACAGGAGGGAATGTTTGGTCGTAATCGTGTTTCGTCGGTTTCTTATTGCTATCCTTGTCTCACATTTTACGTTGCATTTGATTCAATTTATGTTTCGTGTATATATGTATATATGACACGCGAATTCGAACGTACACGAATAGGTATTGTACTCTGCTTGACATGGAACAAGACAGTTACTATGCATTGTACTTACACAACAAAACTGAAATAGAAACTTCAAATTTGAAATAAAAAAAAAAACTATGTATTTTATTACGTCTATTCTTTTTATTTTAAATAAAAGTTAATAATTAAAAGTTTAGTTCACCTATTTGCAATCGGGATAACGTCACGGATATTTAAGTCTTTGTTAAGCCGAATTTGGCTTATGTTGGCCTATTAGTGCTTTGTAACTCTTATTGCAACTACAATTATTGTTTGGTAAATATACATTCTGCACATATTTACGTACGTATTATCCGAGGCCCACGAAATGTACATCCGGCTAGAGACTTTTTGCTTTAAGCATAAATTCACAATTGCAACAATATTTTGCTATTTCTGTGGCCAACAATTCTTTGTTGCGCTGTATTTACGCATACAGCGCAACAAAGAATTGTTTTGAGAATATCCGCACGTGGCCTCCGAGCTAGGCTTCTTCTTCAACGTATTTCGCTCGGTTGCCATTTTAAATTTTGTAGTGGCAAACATTTTAAACCGATGGTTAGAGACAATTACTGCAAATTTGCTTCAACGAAACGGCCCAAAGACGGTATTGAAGACGACCTCTCGCTACTGACCCATGGATTATGGAAATAAAATTATTATTAATGCGATTATTAATAATTTTATTTTTACCCAAATTATTGTCCCTATATTTTCAGAGTATTGTTAGCTTACGTAGCTACGCTACGTGCGTATAAATATTAAAAGCTCATGGAATTCGTTGTAGCGAACTCGCACCGGAGCTTAACGTTCGCAAGGTCAATGACCGGAGCTTTTGCCAAGTTCTCTCTTAGTACACATTGTAGAACATTTTGAACTCTATGTACTTGCTTTAGGATTAAGACTATTAATTATAAAGCAAATATTGTATATACGATCTAATATGTCTTCTAATTAATGTAAAATTCAGTACTTTTGAGGTACGTTCTACATAGAAAAGCACATTTTACATAAATACATTATAAATGTAAAATTAGTTCCTATTCCTAAGTCATATTCCTAAGTTTTCTCAAGCACTGAAAAATTATTCAACGCAATAAAAATTACTGAATAGATAATATCAAGTTTTCCTCATTTTTATTATATTTAATAACGTATGTATTACAATATTGGAGTAATAAACGATGAAGACTAAATCTACCCCTGGAAATCTGAAATTAATCTAAGATAGGATTAAACTCCTACCGTAAGTGGGTAACCAATGCGTATTTGTTATATATCAGACTGAAATAGCAAACGAGCATGCAGTCCACCTGATGGTAGGTGCTTATTGCCGCCCATGGACATCTGTACGCATCTTCAGATCAGGGGTTCTGTTTGAAGTCGATCACAGATGCGTTGCTACTCCCGAGGACTGAAATTGACGCCTCATTTATAAGTAAGCCAGCAAACACTCAGACACTCGCAAGAGTGGTATATGTATAAAAATATTTTTATGGTTTCGGATACCTTAAGAAATAATGCACCTTATAATTTAAACCGAATGAAGGTAACTTAATTTAAATATACTGAAAAATCAATCAATAAAATAGTTTGCAAATTTATTTTCTCTCAATTTACTATACGATACAAGTAAACGACATGCACGTAACATTTATAAATTTTCATTTTATAAATTTTCTCGAAACTTACTTCAAATGAGATACCGCTTTTATGCTTCTGAGAGCAGTATTATACATTGGGAGTTTATTTTGTCACTAACATACATAATAAAGTACATACATATTGCGTACGATGTGAACAATACCAGCAATTTACATATACACAAGTGGATGCTATAAAAATTGCTAATCATTAATTTTCTCATAAATCAAGAAAAATGAGGTCGATACTGTACATTTTTCCAATATTCCTTACTTCCGCGTGGCTTGAAGACACGCAAGGGCGAAGTACCCTAAACACGAACATACTTTGGGAGCAATAAAAATATGATTGAGACTAAACGATTCCAGATAATATCTATACAAGTATTCCAATCATCAATATAAACGACAATTTTTCTTTATCAGCATTATTGAGTGTAGCCTAATAGTTGAAATTCGGCCTCTCAAACGAGAACCAGAGAATTGAATCCAATCTAATAACCCACCGCAATTTTTTCTAAATGATTTGCGTAAAAGATAATTATCATGCTTTACGGTGAAAGAACATCGTGAGGAAAACTACACCTGAAAGTTCTCTAAAAAGTTCTCACACATGTTTGAAGTCTACCAATTCCCACTTGGTCAGCACGACGGTCTAAAGCCTAGAACTCTTTCATTCTAAGAGATCTCTTTCGTGTCCGGCAGTGAGTCAAAATTAGGTTCAATTTGCTTAACGCATAGAGTATGCGTTTCGAAACGTATCATACGATTTCATTGTGACGAAACTATGTTACAGATTTTTTTTTATGTGAGAGTTTTTTTTCGAGTCTATGTAGCGTGGGTGTCTTATATAACCATAATTAATTAACAATTACGATTAATTTCATATGAATAATAATACTATTATGACAACTATGACTTATGTGAGAAGATTAAATTTGCATATAGATATATAGATACTGTTGGTTAGGAAAAATAACTTTATTGTACCTAATATGGGTAATTTACTTGTTATAAACTTTTCCTTTTAACATTTTTTGTTAGTATCAAATCAGACTGCTATTTCGGAAGCCTTAAAATTCCTACACAAAGTAATTGAATTGATTCTAGTAATTTATGATTTTAGACCCGTATTATTGCGACATTTTAATACGTATGTAATGTGGCCAGGTGGTAGAACCAATTTAGTTCGACCGGGGAAGTACCACCGCCACACCTACATATTTCTAGCGTGAAGCAGGTCT
>DWNE01006163.1:0-13302 GCA_018249875.1 Cecropterus toxeus | reverse complement strand
GACGATTCTAATGATATATCATACGTCACAATCCGTCAAGCCGTTTGGGCTGTAGCGCGTGCCAAAGAAATGGACATGCATTCAAAAAAACATACATACATATGCCCAAAAACATTATCCTCCTTCTGACGCAGTCACGTGAAAAGAACTTGCACAGAATATGAATTTAATGTCCAAAGACCTGGGACTTTTCAAGCGAGGGTAAATAATTCCGGTGACACATTGGTAACTGCTTTGGTCTTCTTGTTTTGCAAATGTTCATAGGCGATGATAACTGCGTGGGAACGTCTTTTCTCTAGGTATAAATTAAAAAAAACAACGTTTAAAAGGCTACCGAGTGCATTGTCAAGCCTATTGCTACTTTACATGTAGTTTAATATCACTGCTCAGCGATAATATAATTCTAGTATTTATGAATGTGAACATCTAGATTTAACGCTTTAAGTCTAATATTACAAGTGTGCATATCGTCCTTGCTAGGTACATCTCAAGAGTATGTCATGTCACAGAAATAGTATGCAAGAAATAAAATTTATTTGAAACCCAGTATCCTTAACAGGTTGTTTGCAGTGTTCACATGAACGTGCTACTGACGAGCAGTGGTACTCAAAGTAGAGTCGTTAAAATCAGTCACATTATTTAATAGGTTATTAAAATACTTTGTGTTCGTGTTTAATCATAAATTATTTTAATGAAATCAAAGTAACGTAGCAACTTGATAGCAAATTGTCACTAGCGCAAAATTTGTTTGTAGTCGTGTTTAAAAATTGGTCGCAAATTCCCTGTATTCAACACGCGTGAAGACTTTCTATATTAAATAAGTAAACGAGCATCTAGTACACCCGAAGTGTGGCCACTGACGCGAATGTTGAGCAATCAACAAGTAAAATCACAGTATTATCTGAAGTCGACCACAGATGCATTGTTACTCCTGAGGATTAAGTTGGAATGCCACGGATATGTCTCCTCTACCCTTTAGCCCAGAACACAGCAGCCCTTGACACTGATGTTAATAGGCCGTATGTGATGTAGTAGATATTAGGTAGAAATAGTTAGGCGGTGTTATCTTTGGAGTTGAACCATATAGATTCTACCACGTCTATCAAATAAGAATGATGATGCGAACTCATTAGCGTGTTAATGTCTTCATATTGACAACACTCTATAAATATTTATTACATAGAATCACTATAATCTATGCAATTATTCCCATCACATCTTTCATCACTACCCATTATGACAATCACATTATGCATATTATTATACATACCCACATCTTTTAGAACTTAACGACCTGCGTGGCGGAGCGCTCACTATAATAGTCTGACACTAAGTGGGTTCCGGAGTCGATCCCCAGCAAAATGGATAGCTGAATGATAAATTTAGATTTCTGTTTTGGGTCTGGGTGTTTATGTATTGATCTTTACGTGTGTCCATAGCACCCATAACATAGGTGAAACTCCTAGAAAATCGTAGTGCGAGTATATGAATGTAGAATGCTTATATTACATTATAGCGGTAAAAACTGCGTTGAATGCCACTCATTTAACACGTAGACACACTTGTTACATCAGGGGCAAGCCTGGAGCATACCATACTCATGTTGTTCCAATACGGATTAGTGATGGGAAATCTAAATTATTGGACAGCCCACGTCGAATATTGCCGGGATACCTTTAAGTCCTGTGAAGTTTAACGATTAGTATACAATGATGAATCGACTGCGAAACGTAAGTGCTTGCTATCCAAAGCACAAAGCGTCCGTGAGCATAAAAATTTGCTCATACTTGTGTCGAACTGAATTCTATGAAAGTGTTTGACTCTTTGAGGTTCCTCTCCGGAGTCACCAACAACTCTCTCATTAATGCCTTATAACAAGTGTTAAATCCTGTATTGAGCATGTAATAAGGGTGACCTTCTGACATGAGGAATTCCAACTTAGTCGTCATGGGGTTGATTACATGCCATACCTGGGGTTGATTACAAATATCCCTGGGCGACGATGACCACTTACCATAAGATGGACTGTATGCTAGTTTGCTATTGCCATATTATTAAATAATATTTTCTGGTGATCATTACAGATGTCCATGTGCGGCAGTGGACTCGTATAATCCGGTGGGCTGAATGCAAGTTTCCTAGTTCTATGTAATGAAATGTCTTTATTTTGCATACACCTACGTTTGTTGTTTTGTTAGTGCATTTTTTTTTCTTAAACCGGATCGGAACGACCACAAATGAGAAGATCATTCGGCAAGAAACTCAGCGAGTTTGTCTTTTTTAATATATATGTCTATAATATAAAAAAAACCTCCGGACTGCACCCAACATGGTTTATGTTCAGACACGCGCTTCATCTACACAAAAATCCTCGAAGAACCCTTTACTTCAAAATTGCAGTTGGAAAATATATTGCGGCCTAAGAAAAACGTGCACGAGTACCCCTGACCATGGCGGTGCATACAGGAAACTGCGCCCCCGCGGAAGAATGCACCTGTCTCATTACCCGCTATCTTAACTCCTCAATTGTCACTGGATCAGCGTCACTCTGCCACCCACGAAGCAATTATTTTTAATACAGCTCAGGTATAACAGCCATCGCTTCCAATCCAACTCGCTGTGTGGTGACGTTTAGTGATAGGGACATCCGTGCAAGACTAGCATTTACATAACTGTCTTGTTAATCTTTCAACTTCGGAAATACTTACAATAAATACAAATAGTATAATACAAATAAATGTTTAAAACATACCCTTGAATATATATTTTTGTAAGATCGACGTAGCAAACGAGCATTCGATGGTAATCACTGCCATCCTTGAATATCAGTAAGCAACTACAAACAGAAGAGGGATTCTACCTGAAATCGATTACAGATACGTTGCTTCTCTCAAAAGCTGAACTGGTCGTCTGATATGAAAGTAACCTGGCTACCACGACCTTCCACCGAATGGAAAGCCTGATTTACGCTAGAAATAGGTATAGCGGTGGTACTTTACCGGCCTATCCAAGCTCGTTCTATCACCTTAATATATAGATGCTATTTTAGAGATTGAAGTCCATCTCAGCCCTCAGAAGGTACTCCTGCTTTACTAAGCATCATTGTTCAATTTCACGTTATAGAATTCACTAGACATCCATGTACAGCAGAGGAAACATTACATTACATAAAATAAGAATTGCATGCTAATTAACGCTAAGTATATCACTGAATACGGCAGCGTTACAGTGCTACTAAAAATAAATAATATAGATTTAAATCTATTAAGAATGTCACTTCATCTTGCTATTGAGAATTCATCAGGCGCCTTAGCATTTTTTGTTTGTTACTAGCATCGCGAAGTTCGCATACAATGCATATTTAAGATACAAATCTTTTATTTGATGAAATAACATAATTTTATAGTACAATGACAGTACTTACGTTTGAAAATCGATAAATAGGCCAACCAATTTAGATACTGGTGATTTAAAGGTTTACATTAAAACAGTTTTCTTTGATTAAATATGATCATGTAAAGTTCAGAATGTGACACGGCTGAATATCTAGAACATGAGTTTCTTTGCAACAAATCAAAAACTAGAACGATGTGAGAGTGCAGAGGCGAATGGAAGCCTATTTACTTATTATACAAAAATAGACACAAATAATAGGTCAAAACATCAAGGGAATCCATTAGGAATGCCCAAGACCTAGTAACACTATCTGACAATTCCAACTAATGGAAATTGAACGATTCCCCGACTCCGGTCATCTTGATTCAACAACAATAGGGTTAAATGAAACATCATTAGGGTTAACTTTAAATAATCTTATTCTATGTTCATGAATGGAACAGTTATATAATGATTTCTTCTCGAGAAGATGCGATCATACCGTTTATGTCTCTAAAACAACTCGCAAAAAGGCCTATCCTGTAAAAATGGGTTCGCAAGGATGGTTCGGAAAGATACCGCCGCAAACCATATTCTAACGTGACACTGTTCTTGTAATTCTGCGAGTCTGAATGCTGGATAAGTTATAAATGAGGCAACCTCCAAGTCCTAAGAAGTGACAACGCATCTGTGTTTGCAGTTGGTTCAGAACTTCAGACAAAAATTTGTGTTCAACATACGAGTTAGTTACAGATTTCCATGGGCAACTATGCGACAACCATTCGGTTGTACAACCATCATGTACTGTTTCAATTCAATCTTTTATATAACCCAATTCCATCTTATAAAAAAGTTTTTCAGTCTACCATCACCAGACGACCAAGAAGTAGACAGGAACGAAGTTTATATAACAATTTTATATTTTCTTGACATAATTCCTCATTCGTATAAAAACAACTCATTATTGTAAACAACATCTAAACCCACATTAAAACATTCCACCAGATCAGAACATGTATATTTATTTTCATTTATTCCAGCAATAAAGTATACTAAACTAACTGTCTGTAAATGTCTACTAAACAAACAACATTATCTTAGTAGAATCTCGCAATTTACGCCCCAGGAGGGAATAAACACCGGCGATGTGGGAACGCGCCGATTGTCCAATCAACAAACGCTGATATCAATCTGAACAACGAGACTGGACACGCGATTCCACGTCACGTCTAATAACAGAAACGCGGATAAGAATAAGTAGCATTTAACACAGAATGCGACTTTTTGCGATTAGCTCCAAAATTACATTGGTTGGTAGCCAAAGGCAAATTAAAGGTACTTTCAAAGCATAGAAAACAATATACACTGTATAGAGATCCAAAAGTCAGAAGGGATTCCATAAAGGAGATATATTTACCTCCTCCGACCTGGCGGCTGGTGAGAGGTAAATTTACCTCCTTGCGCTTTCAAGGTATTACATCGAATGTTTAGACCTCGGGTATAGGTTATAATCCTTAAAGTCTAAATGAAAGACCACATTTTTATGTTTCACTTTATTGACATTAATATTTAAAAGTACACGTCTCGTACAATAAAAAACAAAAAATCTCCTTAAAGGTGAAAAATAATACGCACATCACGTAAAACAGTACTGATTCAATTTTTTAACTATCTAAGGTTTTGTTAATCATAAACCTTCTTAATTAAATAATAATATATTAACATCACACCCATTCTAAATTACGATTGGAGTTAATTAATCGTGGAAGCTCCGCCGGGTTGTGGGTCTATCTATACATGGAACCCTAAACTAATCACGAAATACAAGAATAAGACACTTTGAGATAATAATTTGGTATTGTTAATTTTTAAACTAAAACCAGGAATTATCTAGAAGGACCCACAACATTAGATACAAATAAATACTAACAGACCGTCTAATACTTCTACCTACTCTAGGTAGAAACTATACACTTAAAATCAAACAGGTTACGATCAATTAAAGAAAAACGCTTTCGCAAGCAAGTCACGGGCTCTCCGCGCAGAGGAACTAACTGTATTAGTCAAATACTGGGGACCCTATCAATAAAATATCTTAATCTAGGACCAACTAATTCTCTATTCATCTCTCCTGGCGACCACTTAAGCAGTCTTCTTGCGAAAGGTCGAATTTGTTCATAGCGATTTGAGCGTGCAAGGAATACTCTTTTTTATAATATTATTTCCCTCTAAATAAAGCGTTATGTGGTATTTATAAAGCGCATACTATTATTTTGTTTTGCTTGAGGACGGTAAATTTTTACTCGGATTCGCAATAATCTTGTTTTATGTACTATGAACAACACTCCGACCTCGTCCGCACACCGGAACATTGTCTCTATCCCTGTCAATCTTCAAAATAGATCTAGACTAGTTACATACTAATTAATTATATATAGAATAACCTAGCACTACCCAATTCGAAAACGCTACGATTATCTCTTGGACTAATTAACGAGTTGCTATTGGACAGATCGATTGACGCCACAAAAATAACAATTAGTGTGACAATATTGTAAAAATAAAGTGTATCGTGTACAATGTTTACACAAAATATATATTATTCAAGTCAGAAAGTAAATCTTACACTTAAATTAGAATCTGGTTATCTCGTTATCGTTGGCGAGGTAATAGCGCTAGTTTTGTCGGGCGCGAGTTCGCATCGCCTGCGCCATTTTCTCCTCGTTTAGTGTCAGTAGTTCGAACGCTTCTAATGCGACGATAGAATCTCTCGTATGCTGGGACTTCCTTTGGAATAGCGCCTTCGGTGCGAGCGGCCGCGGCCGCGGGGCGGCGCGCCATTTTAAACTGACTAAGTTACTTCTTCGCTGCGTTCGCATTCTCTGATGCGTCCGTCTTTTCTTCCGTCTTGACTACCTTTCCTTCACCTGCGACACATAAGTATTTTATTCAGAGGTTCGCAGAAATATGTATACTGTAAATGTAATACTTTAGTAAATAGGGGATCAGAGTGCCAAATCGTCACGGCAGATACAACCGAGAGCGGCGCAAAGCGCGGCGGTGAATAACTCGCCACACGCGTATCGCGCCACACTGCGTTATGCCCGCTACGACTCGTCATCAAGTATCATCATATCCAATTCCATTACACAATAAATATGCTTTAATACGACACAAATAATGATAGTAGTCACTATACATATACATACTACAGCACTATACATACTATAGTGACTACTATCACTATTTCTGTCATATGTGACCAAAACACATGAAGATATGATTTACAATGTTAGGCAGATTCTGCAGAATGTTCGTAGTTACGACTAAATTAGTAATTATTACTACTACTTGATAAGACTGTTAAGGGAAACATCGTCAGGGAACAAACCCACTTCTCAGAATGTTTTAAAACGTTTTAAAAGGCGTTTGTAGTTTATCAATCCGCACTTGACCAAATGGCGGCCTAACCTAATCCTCTTTAATTTTGAAAGAAGTCATGTATACGTATCCTTTATTGGGACAAAAAAAAGGTTACAATGAGGAATAATTTCCATGAATATTTGATTGATTCCGAAGCTGCAAGTGTAAATAATAAATATCCTCGTACCGTTGGGCTGGTCGGCCTCGGGGTCGGTGTTGGAGCGCCTGCGCTTGCGGGGGAACTTCCAGCCGCCCGCCGCGTGCTTCAGCTTCGGCAGCGGCTCCATGTCCAGCACCTGGCCACCACACACTGGCTTTATATTTGCTTATATATTATAAGTACTTTCTTCAGGATGAGCAGTCATCAATTTTATACATAGAAGGATTCGTGTTCGATCGTCAGCCAGATAAGCATCTAGATCAGGTATTCAAACTACGATGAGCAAGAGCCGTTATTTCAAAATAAAAGGATATAATTATCAAATAGCCAAATTACTTTAAAAATCGTCCTGTTTTTCTATTGTTATATTTTTATTTTCTATACCAAATACTTAACAATTTTATAATTTTTGGTGTCCAGTCATTGGTTCCCAAAAGGATCAATATCAACCACTTAGGTTCGGTTAGATCCCTGATCAGGATGAATTAATTTAGATTTATATTCTGGGTCACGACGTTCGTATACTTAGCTTTGTGCCTACAACACCCAATATACGGCGAAATCTTAGTGCAGGACTATTTTTATACAAAGGTTTTTTTTATTAAAGTCATACCAACAAGATAGATGTAAAACATTGAAAATATTGAGCTCACCTTGTGAATTTGTCTAAATGCAATTTGTCTAAGGAACTGCTGAGCTGACGCTGTCAAGTCTTCTCTCTTTTGTGGTGGTAGGTTACCCAGCGCATCCTACAATAACAAAAAAAAAACATTAAAATATATTATTATTTATGAACATTTTAATCAAATAAGACAATAATAAAAGAGTATATTTGCGAGTTTTTGTGTGTGTGCATGAGCTCGTGTGCGTGTGCATGTGTGCAGGCGTGTACGTGTGCATGTATGTGTCCGAGCATGTGCACGTCGCGTGAAGTACGTACGACGAGGTCCTTCTCGCAGGGGTCGCGGAGGCCGGGCCCGTGGTCCAGCAGCAGGCCGCCGGCCACGGCCTCCATGACGCGGCGCAGCGCCTCGCCCGGCGACAGCGCCGCGCCCGCCGACTGCATCACGCCCGACACCAGCAGCTCCATCGCCTGGACCGTGTCGTGTTCCAGTGTTACGTGAGCGACAACAACAGACTGCCTGGCTTTACTTATTTTTGAGTACATGGTTGGACATGGCTTCATTATTTTCAACTTTTAAACTTTCAAAGCAGAGTAGAAAAACTGCAGGTACGCAGTAGCGGTTTTATATTAGAATGGATTTATTTTTATAATATAAATTACAAATACAATTCAAGTAGCATTAATCTTACAAAACGAAATTTTTATCAGTCTATAGATACGTTTGGCTTATTTGATAAAAATTAAAATGAATGCCAAATAAATTATAAGAAACAAATCAAATTATATATATAATATAGATATCTGTAATGCTAATCAACATACCTACAGACAGTCTACAATGCATTTCTTCACAGAGGATTACTATGAAATTGAGATATTTCATAATAATTTTACATAAGTATTTTTGCCACATTTAAACTAGTATAAATCAAAAGATTATAATGCTAATCAGTAAGAGCGCGAAAGAGAATCTTGAATATCAATTTTATTATAAAAGTTTATACAGAATCTAATAAGCAATAACCAGATAATAACTAATTTAAAATATTAGTTTATTTGTATCATGTTAATCAATTTACATATATACAAGAAATAATATAAGTAATGCAAAAATATATTAATGTTCGATCAATATAAATCTTTGATGCTTTTATAGGAAAAGTTTACACAAAATAGTTTTAACAAAAAGGTCAAGATGCAAACATAAATATTACTCAGGTCACAGTAATGTTACTTTAAGCACTGTAGGTATGAATTTAACAAGTAACACTATAAAATGTTAGACAAAGAGATTGCTTAAAAATGTTTTTTTCTAGACTGCTTCAGAAAGAGGGTAATTTTTTTCGAGCGTATGTATGTATGTATGAGCCGATTCCTATGATGTCATACATCACAATTATTCAAGCAGTTTGGGCTGTAGCGCAAGCCAAAGAAATGTACATACATACAAACTTACATAGATACGCTCGACAAAGATTATCCTTGAGACAGTCGGGTAAAAGTAAGAAAACACAATATAGCAAAGAGGAGGGTATACTCACGTAGGGGTTGAGCGGCGTCCAGTTGGGGATGCGGCGGCAGAGGTCGCGCATGATGCGGATGATAATGACGCACGACTGCAGCGTGGCCGCCCGCGCCTGCACAGCGCACGCGTGAGCCGCCGGCCCGCGCCGCCCTCCGCGAGCCGGCGGCCCGCCACAGCCCTATTTATTGCTCCTCTCTCTCGCTACGTCTTAGCTCACGAACGAACGCAAATCATCAAAGGATAAGAGCAATAAATGAGGTTCATAAAAAAAAACTAAACGAAATCATAATTGACTCAAACTGCGTTTCCTCAATGTCTCCCGATGGCTATCATGCTGTGCGCGGAAACGCAGCTTTCTAACGACGAGCACGTGTAGCCACATGTTCACGGGAGCGGAAACATTTTTTTGTGGAGCGAACGAAAAGTAATGTTCTCGTGATTGAATCGATTAGCTACTTGAATATTGATCGTAAAATAAAAATAAACATGTGACTAAGAAATACGTGCGCACTCCCACTCGTTATTTGTAAAGTTAAGGGGGTGAATTCGGCAACGCTTAACACGAAAAATTTGTTTATTCTTTTTAATTCTTCAGTGAAGAAGAATACGTCGCAACTCCGGTGTGTGATCGTATACAATAGGAACTAGCAAAATCGATTTCAAATATTTATTTCATCACAGGAATCACACCTTTACTGCGACGTAGCTTTACCGAATAAGAATGAACAACTTTTGATATTACTATAAATCATGTGACTGAGGCAAAATTATCATAGCTCATATTGGAATAAGAGGAATTATTAGTTATATTTAAAGCGGGGGGATGGTGGAGTGCGCACACGTTTGGTAATGTGGGCGAATGTACCTGGAACCACTTGGCGTGCCGAAGGGCGGCCAACGCGTCCAAACACTTCTGCCGCGGTAGCACATCCTTGTCGTCTCGCTTTATGTCGCCACCCTCTAGCGACAACAACATAAAGGGTGTTTGACCATCAACAGATCGACGAAAACGGGGCAAACATTATGGCGCACCTACGGCCCTAAAACGTTACGGAGGCCGAGGGCGAGCTGCGACGAGCTTTCCAGAGCCGATCGCAGCCCGACTCGACCGCGTAACACATATACATATCATGTACGTGCCAATTCTTAAATTACATCAGAATGAAAAACACTAATAAATAAAATGCACGACCAATATGG
Source organism: Cecropterus toxeus (assembly GCA_018249875.1). Taxonomy (NCBI): domain Eukaryota; kingdom Metazoa; phylum Arthropoda; class Insecta; order Lepidoptera; family Hesperiidae; genus Cecropterus; species Cecropterus toxeus. The sequence goes on along the minus strand of DWNE01006163.1, from coordinate 2,994 downwards.
TACGGGAGATTTGATAATATTATTCGATAACAATAAATACGACTGATGTGTACGGATGCGAAAGTGAATAATTTGATACAGTTATAGTGACAGCAAATGGTATGTTTGCTCCGTTTCAGTTGATATCAATATACCACTGCGGAGTCTTGCGTAGCGCATCGAGTTCGCATGTGATATATCTACGGGGATGATCAAAAATCCTTTCTTCTCGCCGCTCTTATCCTACTCACACCTAAAAATAAGCATCCAACACGGTGCCCGGCATGACGCCGGGCGGTAAACTTAGAACAAATTATCTTTTTTCCACAATCATCATCCATATAAAACACAAGATAGTTCATGAAAAATACATAGCAACAATTACAATAGTACAGATTAAAAAAATATGTATGTAGAACAATTTAAATAGAGGTGACTGCTTAGCTTTAGTAGATAGTTTGTTCGATGGGGAGGGTTGGTTACATTGGGGACGTTCTGGTCATCGTGACAACGACGACAACGACCAATTACAGCGGCCACGTAATACGGCAGCGAGCGATCGTAAATATAGGCTGACCGTCCATTGATTAATATCACGTGAGCGATAGTTGCATATACATTTCATTTCACATTCATATGTTTCGCTTAAAAATCTCTGCGACAGACAACAGTCAATTTCTGGTCTTATTCGAAAAATCTGTCAATAGTCGATAGTCCACGCATTTGTATGGTATGTTTTTATAAGAAGTAAATGTTAACCACGACTTAATCGCGTAATCTAGCCATTGCTCAAGCGACAGCAGCCAATGGGCGGTGAGTCACGCACAGTGGGTTGGTCGTCGGTCGTCGCCGGCGAGGGGCGGTGCGCCATACCTGCGGGCTCCCGCATGACGGCGGACGTGAGGCTGACCAGCACGTTGACGCTGCCGTCCGACACCTGCACCGCGCCCTCCGCCGGCTGCAGCTCCACCTTGTACTTGGGCTCGTCGCCTGGACCCTGCAACACTCATTGTTCTAGATGGATCGTTCTGGTCCAGTTACAGTGAAAACAAGATACAAAGCAAATAATAAATCAACAATTAATGAATTCAATGTCCTTTTAAACGACCATGACATAATATGTTTTTGTTTTATTAATAAGTACAAATAATTGGATGTTTGCTTAGTTAAAATTTATATATGTAATAAATACTTATTTAAATTTGCTCATCTTGTATAACCAACTTAATGTTATATGCATATATGTAAGTTTATATATTACTTAATTATATTGTCTATATATTATTAAGAAATTGATACAGATTTAAGCGTTTTTATTTTTCAAAAGAAAAATAAGTTAAAGCCGTTTTATATAAGTATACATGATATACATGAATATACCCGTGGTTCATTCGTTACGGTAACGTTTATCACATTTACCATGGTAATAAGCAAGTTTCAACGACATCCGACTAGTACTTTTTGGGTGGAGTAACATATATACATATATCCTGAGAAACTTTCGCCTTTACAATATCAGTACGATATGCGATACCAACATTAGGGTGTCGAGTGGCGTACCTTGACGCGCGCGAGGTGCAGCGGCAGGTCGGCGGCGACGCGCTTGAGCAGCGTGACGGTGGGGCGGTCGTGGCAGAGCACCACGAGGCGCACGTCGCGGTCGCCGCGCAGCAGCAGCCCCTTGGCGAGCAGCCCCACGCGCATCACGCCCTTGAGCGCGCGCGCGCCCTCCGCGCCGCCCGCCGCGCCGCCCGCCGCGCCCGCGCCGCCCTCGCCCTCGCCCACGAACGAGAACCTGCACGCATACCACTCTTTCAGTACACACGTACACTGCTTTCAAATAAACAACACGATGACTTCAACAGCGCAAACCACGCGATAGTTGCTAACGCGCTCACTTTGCACAAAATAAAAATGACGTCTTAAAAAAATCAATCTTCGAAAATATGAGACTGTTTAATATATTCAATGTCAGTTTCGCAAACTACATAAAATATGTATGTTTAGATTTGTCTGTTTAGATTTCAAATCACAACAGCGATATAATAAAAATATTTTTAATTCACTAATACTTTTACGCACTCGTTAAAGCAAATGTCTATATAATTGATCCTCATCACATATTCAATGACTTAAGGCTTATAAGCTTTTTCAAAATATTTAATAGAAAGAAAATAATTTAAATAATACAGAAAATAACTTTACTAATGAATAAATAAAATTTATACATACAACTGATTGTCGCGGCCATCTTCTTTGCCATCTGGTTTATCTTCCTTTTTGTCATCTATTTTTTTCACTTGACCCTAGAAAACAAAAACAATATTAAATACAAAATGTCATCGAAAAACACATTAAAATTAATAGAATGGTGTAAATATAATTACTGATTAATACAAAAACTAACTTTAATTTTAAATAAAAAACAACATACCATTATTATTAATTCATATAAATAACCATGAATTTACTATATTTTTATACTTAAGCCTAACAGTAGCAGGTAGCTCAATAAGATAAGACAGTAGCTTCTATTGATATTTGAAGGTAATTTCGATGATACTGTTTGTTTTATAAAAAATATTTTTCGGTCATTAAATAGAATAACATTTATACAGTTACACAGCAGTAGCAATACAATTTGGGGTGTAAGGAAGTTCTTTTTACATTTTATTGTATAATTGAGTTTCTGAAGAATCTCAGGGCATATTGTAAGTAAGGTATAATTATATAAAAACGGTGCCGCAAAGTAACATGTCGCTGAGCTTTGCGGCAACCCGTCGTAAAGTATACCGCTACCGAGATATTTTCCAAATATATTACAGAATACACAGTATTGTATTGCGCTAACTTTAGCATGGTCAAACAAGCAGCGTGGTCGGATTTGTCTGGATGTCCTGCAGCTGCTCGTCCGCGGGGTACATGTCCGCGTGCGGCATGTTCACAGTGCGGTGTTACCTTGGGGCGGGCGTTGTCCGCGAGCGCGTCGGAGAGCGACTTGAGCGCGCGCTCGGT
>DWNE01006162.1:0-13304 GCA_018249875.1 Cecropterus toxeus | reverse complement strand
TCATTAGTACCAATCTAGTGACAAGTATGAAAAAGATACAGGGTGTAGAATTTTTCGAATTTTAATAAGAATTAGTAATAAAAGTAATTTTTCTTATGAAAACACAAAATAAATTATAACTCTGCAGGCGTTGAGCTCCCAGCCCTCCCGTAGAACAATTTTTTGCTGCTGATGACCCCATCTAACCCCTCGTTGCGTTTTATCCACGACTTTTTGGCCACCCTGTATAGAAGGCAATTTCGATTCACTGACTTATATATCAATGCACAGACGAAACTACTGTACCTAGAGCCCTAAAATTTGGTACAAGGGTTCTTTTCATGTTGTAAGTGAGCGATAAGAAAGGATTTTCAGAAATTCAACCCCTAAGGGGTTTAAAAGCCAGATACTTTGAAAGTATCTGGCTTGATACGTAGAACTAATGATTAAACAGATACACCATTTTTTTTAATGTACAACGAAGTGGGCACGCGTCTGCTAGTATAGGTCAATACTACATATTATGGTTACAATATACGGTTGGCAACCCTAGTCTGATCAGCAGTCCATACGAATCGCCGGGAGAGTCATCAAATATACGCAATTGACGCAAGTGTCCGTCATGTCCTGTGTGCTGATCACTTATGCTTCATAGCTTATTGTAAATTACTTTCTCATCATTTATCGACACTAGTATTATTCGATTTAAAGAGGGAATAACATCCAAATGAGAAAAGGGTTGAACATAACTAATGTTTTTAAATGCCTTTAACGTAGGAATGTAAAAAAATGGTCGATTATTTAATAAATCGATTATTTTTTTTAGAATAATCGACTTTCATAAATCGGTTTGTTCGCCATAAATAATCGATTTTTTATTTTACACCATACTTTAGATTTATCTTTGTCGTAGCTTTGTATTACTTAAAAGATTATTTATTTTGGAGTTTCTCGTACTTTCGGACAGAACAGAAGCTTACTTACTTACAACACCATCTATTGCCCATTTTTGTGGTGTTTAACTTAAAAAATGTCAACTAAACGAACAAAAAGTATTTGGAGGGATAATTTATAATAAAAACAATAAAAAGACGATTTTAAAAACGATTTTTTTGAAAAAACATCGATTTTCGGAAAATCGTTACTTTGATTTAGAAATAAAATCGATTAATATAAAATCGATTTTTACATAGCCAAGTCACATCCCTACTTTAACGGGATATTTTGTCCTTATATTTAACGTATAAGTTAGCAATATAAATGAATCGTAAATATAGCTTTGAAGGAGAGCTCCCTTTGCAAGCATTGAAGTAAATTTCATAAGCTTCGTTTTCTACATTTTCCATCAAGGAACATCATTTTGTGTATCTAACGCAACCATATTGAATTTTATTCCGTAGCAGTAAACCTTTTTGTACTTAAAGAGTATGAAAATACTTTAAGTTATGTCTTTTATGATTTATAACATAAAATATATCTTTATTTAGATTATAATCAGATAGTATGACTTCCAACTTTTAAAATAAAATGTATCAATATTAATCAATACAACATATTGATAAAGAAGTTATGTTGCAATCGCACGTGTTAAATAACTCTTTTTGGTTATAATTAATCTATATTTTGTACCATAAAAATTGTATCCGTATATAACTTTAACCATGTAACACTGTAGGTGAAACATTTAAATTCGTTTTACTTTTACGAAGCAAGTAGATCGAATCGCGGTGCATTAGATATATCCGGAACTCACGGTTGTGATTTGTTCCATGTATGATGTGAAGAATTCACCAATTAAAGCAATTATCTTTACCAGTTTGTTATGCTTCACGGTCACGGAACCATCGAGCTTTTTCGTTCAAACGCGTTTATGTAAAAAAAATATTTTTGTTCGTTAAGCCAATTAATGGATACGGTTTTTGTACCTAAAATAAATGGTACCCGACAAAATTAAAATAGAACGTACTCTTTTTTGACAATTTGTGTATTATATGTGTATTATGCATATAAATACATGAGACAAATTTATACGAATTTATTAGTTTGAAAAAACAGCGTACTCGTGGTATATACGTACGGATGTTTTATTTTAATCGAATTTTCCGCTGGACTTTATTTATATTTTTATTTACTCTGAGGGTGAATCTGTGTGCGTCTGTCATGAATAACTTTTATTTTTTAGACAGGCAAAAAGAAGTTATGTTTTCGGACTAAAAGATAACTTTTCTTTTACACGCCCTATTTGCGTTAAATCTAATATCCGTTCCAAGCCTATGCACACGAACAGATATTTTGAAATAAACATTGACAAAAGAGGTGCTGTAAAAATGGCAAAAACTTCCATTTACTTAATTTTACCGTCTTAATTTTATTTACTTAAATTAATTTCCATTGATATTCTTGTTATAATGTTATACTAAATCCATAAATTTCATATTACGTGTTCATATTATTTAAAAACGTGTTACGGATTTTTTTATAAATATGCTCTTCTATTTATTTTACTAGTATTGTATACTGTCGAAATTAGCTATAGTTTACAGAACACTTGCCAGTCAAGTACAATTAAATAGTTTCATAATAAGTAAGATGTTGTGATTCATCTTTGTTTAATACAAAACAACAGTTTGATGCTATTTATATGGTTGAATATGCTATTTATATAAAACCATAAGTTAAAAAACAATACTTTTTAGCTGTTGAAGAAAAAAAGAACAGTCCAATGACACACAATATTCATTAAAATTTAAACGTATTGGAATTCTTTGTGAAATTCGTTTTTGACACAGCAAATGAGATCCATAACGCATTGCGCTAAAATGTGTAATTACGCATACATTTTCAATTTCTTTCCTTTCTAAGCATCTCACTAAAAAAACTAACGACCGTGAACAGCGGACATAAAAGAAATTGGGTGTAAGTACGTAACAAACATCTATAATTATCTGGTGGTTTACTTCGACACATGTGGCAAAGATTATCTATTAATAAATTCTGATTCATTATCTCTGGTTTAACAGAGCGTATATTAAGCGCTCGAAAAACACGAGCTAATTTTGATTCCCAAAGTTTATGATCCAAGGTTAAAAATTTTTGCTATCGGGTTACGTTGCACTAACGTTGCAGATTTTGCATTTTTACTGATGAATGATAGATAGTTTGATCCCCAAAGTTTATGATCAAAGGTTAGCAATTGTTGTTTAATTATTACCAATTGTTGTTTAAGTAGTACCAAAGAGGGTGCTGTCCACTTCATGTTAAGTGCAACTGCCGCTCATTGATCAGTGCTGCCAACTATTTAAAATCATTTCCCTAAAAAAAAATAAACAAATCTCCTTAAATTGCAACTTTGACCGTAAAAAAAGGGCGCCCAGTTTTACGTCAAAAAAGGTTGCCCTGGTTAAATAGTTGAAAATCTGCGCAAAAATAAAAAAAGGTCGTGTTTTCGCTGTTTGATGACAGAAAACCTCGCTAGACTAAATAGTCTGGTTGTAATTGTAAAGTTTTTTCCTCTCACAATATCCCAAGATTTATTACTTCAAAATTTAAATTAAAAAAAGACATAATTTTGGTGATAAAAATTGCATTGCAATTTTTTTAATTTGCATATTTTTGCAGATACTCTGATGGCAAAGGTGCGTTGCTACACCTAAGATAAGAATAAGAGTTAGAACACAACGTTATAACACTCTTGTATGCAGAAATAGTAGGTGTAGCGGCAGGGCCATCGGAGTCAAACCACGAAATATTCAGTAGAACTTTGGAATTAAAGTTTTACATATTTCACATTTGGATGTAAGATTCTTAATCATTACCAAAAAAATCGTTTAGGCATTCTCAAAATCAGAAGGATTTAAAAACAAATTTGATAGCAATGTAATATTACGCACACAGGCTTTGACGATTAGCTCACGGAAACATAATATTTATTTATTTGCATACTTTACGACTTCCAATTGAGTACAACACAATTTTCGAAGCCATTGTCGCACGTACATTTCTCACGATAGTGTTAAGTTATTAATTATAAGAAACTTAGCACGCGTGTTACATCTTTCGTTTTTCCTATCGTAATTTTAATTACCACATAACAGTACTAACGCCAATTATGGCATTCATCAACTGGATACGTACATGATGACGCAAGATCGATTGAACCTAAGTGATTGTTAGTCGTAACGTGGTCAGAAATTATCGACAAGTTGTACGTACTTATTGTTAGTTACCTAAAAAGCGTTGCGTGTTTCATTGTAGTAACAAGTATCTAGTGAAAGCCGTGTTACTCAATCGACGTAATAGGTACAGAAAAAGCGCTCACCCGACGACAATATCGAGAGCATCCGAGCATCTTTCATTAGTAAAAATTAAAATTCCAATTAATACTTATGTATGTTGAAACCTGTTCGCTTCCGGAATTACGCCAAACCTGTCCGATGTCCAATTTGTTCTTTAAAAAGCATTTTAATATGTTTGAACATTTTGTCCACATATTAATGGTTTGAGATTTGAGATTATCGAATAGGATTTTGTATTTGCATATCACAAAATGTCGTTTGATAACTTTAAAAGGTTTTAAGTGCGCGTAGTCTCTTTGTCCAAGACTGCGTAGATCGTAACTAATGTACAAAGTTATGCTGTGTTGGGCACGATGAGGAGTTGGATGGGTAGGCTTGAGGCAGATTTCCCCTGTAGCCTGGGAGTAGAGTACGGCTATGGTTTCCCCTGCCTGTCGTAAGAGGCGACTAGAAGGGGGCTTCTGGGGTTGCGGGCTGCTTGAGTGGGAGCTCGAACCGCCCAGCCAGCAGCCTTGAGAATGACATGAGCATGTGTGGCTGCATGTCGTCACAAACACTGGAAGGTGTAGGGGGACAGACACACGTCCCCCAAGAGATAGAGATAGAGAGACCGTAAGGGGTGCCGCGCTCGGGGGCACCGGTGCGTTCCATTGGAGATCCCGGAGTCCCCTGCAAGCGCTGAAGAAGGCTACCGAGGGAGGGGGTTTTAGTGGGTAAAAATGCCACATAACCCAGAGTCTCTTCCAAGGCTTCGGTGTACCTTTTGAAGGTTTCCCCTCCGTAAACAAAAAAAAAGGCTTGAGGTACATATAAGAGGCAGGTGACACAATTGTCCCTGGCTGTAATCATGGGTTGTTTGGAATTCAGATCAATCAACACAGGACAAACAGGAATAATACATGTTGAACACTAACTTTTATCGACGACTTTGACGACCCGCGTGGCGGAGTGGTCACCATACCGGTCTAACGCGCAGTGGGTTCGGGGTTCGATCCCCAGCCGGATAGACATCTGAATGTTGAATTTACACGTGTTTTCTGAGACTGGGTGTGTGTTGGGCTTGTGTCTGTTCATGGTACCCAAGACGCAGAAGAAAATGCAAGTGTTGGGCTATGAGTGTAGAAAGCGTGTGTGTGTTTTATCTTCATCTGCTAATCGGACAGCAGTTCCTTGCGAAGTCACAAATGACTACCGCAAATCTATTTTTATTCAAGGCATCCACCAGTAGTAAGTAAATTTAGTGGGGTGTGAAATTAAATTTGAGATGAAACATCTGTTTCGAAAAGCTTCAGTTTCACATTTAGAACTAGTAATTATTAAAGTGTATAACAAGTTAATAATTACTTGCTCTAACTGTAAAGAAAAACAACATAAGGGACTTACCAATATGTTTAAATTTTTCAAAAAGTATGTAGTCCAGTAATCTGGACTATTTCTGTTGTGGGAGTAGATCATTAATATTTCAAATATACCTTTATATTATCATATACATGTCGCAGAAATTCCTGTTACTCTTGCGTCTTTACTATTTCCAAAACAAAAAAACGAACTTGATATAAAGCGAAGAAAAAATTTAACTATTAATTAGTTTTATTGCTCCTCATCTGTAGTGCGTTGTCCCGTGTATGTTGTTAATAATTAATCGGAATGTTTAATTAAGCGTACGATAACGTAACGTATACGACAAAAAACAAGTTGTATCAGCTCGCATAGTATTCTACCGGTTGACTGAATTAATGTAATGATAAACAGTTCTATTCCATGAGCACGCTTGATTTTATTTATATAATAATGATAATACGCGTTGGTAATCATTTGATTGTTAAGTGAATGGCTATTATTAATAAATCATTCTTGACTGCAAATAGGGTACGATAGTTACGTAAACATATTTGTAAACAGTTAGGTGCAGAGGATAAAGTACCTGAAGGGCGTCAATCAGAAAACTTCTACGATTACTAGTATATTAGTCGTGTTCAAATTTAAATGTAATTGTTTATATGTAGAACACAGTTAAATGAAAAATTCGACCTTAGTGTTCAGGGAGTTATGACGCGTCTGTATTTTACGTTAGGCAGAACACTAGTTCTTTTCTCTGCAGTTTCGGGACTAGAATGGAGCTATAGGATCTTGCCTATTGTATTAGTCGACAAAAGGCGGCTTCCGGGGTTGCATTGCAGCAAAAATGAACAGTCCAGCAAGCGACGGGGGAAGATGCATGCATGCGGTATATGTGGCCGCATGCCCTCGTAAATAGAAGGTGTGGTAAGCGGTTAGTTCATCGGAGAAGAGCCCGAAAGGGGCATCGCGCTTGGAGGATTTCGGTTGTGTGTCTCCGCCAAGCGACGCTGGTGCAAAATCCGGCGTTTCTTCCACGGCTTGGGTATCTTTTGAAGGTTCCTCGAGAACTAAGAAATAGAAACAAGTCCTATTGAAAAGACTATAGGATATAAAACTCGACTTTTAAAGTAAAAAAAAAATAGAGAAGGTTAGGCCTTCTCTAAATTTGTGATTTCTATGATAGAAGGTGATAAAAAATTATAAATGTCTTATGTATTTTTGGACTGGTATAAGATTTATGACTAAATCCCAAAAAAATATTTATGCATCTTCTATTATATCTACTAGACAGTTTTATGTCAGACGCACGTTCTCACGTTCAATATAAATACGCGTACGTTATTATATCCTTCAAACACACCATTTTGCATATTTACTTTCTAAGTCAAGTAATATAATTCCATACCTCAACACAGAATGTTAAGACAAGGATAATTGTTTTCGAATGCAAATATTACAGAGTATGTGGTAGAGCTAGAATTAACATGTTAGATCGATTAAACTTACTATCGGGTTCTTAATCGAATACCGATTATCGATTAGAGGACGAGTGGCGAACGATGCGAGATGGAGCTGGATTTTATTCCTGTGCAACGGGTTTTTCACATCGATTTTTAGCTGTCACTTGTGCATTTTGTGATTATCTTAAGTGGCGTGATATTGGAGATTGAAAAGCGAATAACTCGTACAGGTCCGGATTGTCAGCAAGCAAAATTGGGCAAATTTCCGATTCGTCTGATGAACCACCAAATTATTAAACGGCAAATCCAAAAAAGTTTATCTATTTCATCAATTGTTTGTATTACATGTTTACAGTATTATGAATTGTCAGATCGGCGCACAAATTCCTGAGAAATATTACGCCTGAGTCCGTGCCTGTTAACGTTTAATTATGGAAACCTACATTGATGAATTGACCAGATTAATTCATGAGACGGCTGGGAGGCATCCAGGTCGCAGATGCGCGCGCGCAATACCGCCTATCGCGGCCACACTCAATGAGCTCTGTTCTTGGATATACTTTTTGTACATTTCTAAACACATGTCCGTGTTGAGACAGATAAAACAAGTTTAAGATTAACAGATTGAAAACGTGCCATGGTTTTTTAGCTTCCGTTTCTGGTGTTTGAATATTTTGCTATTATTAGTTAATTCGCTACATTTGGGTAGATTAAGGGCCAAATCCATTAACCGTCTACGGAAAATAGTAAAAATAAACATAGGCTTATTAGTGTAATTGCGTTGAGTAGTCATATAACGGGATCGCAAGCATCATTAAGTTCATGTAGGCAGCAGCTAAGTTTAAATAAAAAGCTCTTGCTGAGAGGTCGGTGGGAGCTCTTGGCACTATAAATACGGTACCCGTGTTTATAATAAAAGCTCATAGAAGGCAGTCGTTAGGACTTTTAAAGTAAAATACTAGTCATTAATGCCGGTACTGTGATTAAATGTTATGAACTATTTAAATTTTCTGGCTAATTTCTGGCTAATAACAACAGTTTTAAGCGCTGCTGTTTTCTGGTTGTAAATGTGTAGCAAGAGAAATATAGCGATTCAACTTATTTCTCAGGATCGGTACGGTAGTCGAATAACTGATGTCTGTAGGCGGTCTACTGCATTCTCGTTTTTTTATTCTATATTATAAAAAAATACACGTGTAAAATTCGTGAATCTAAATCTCGCATGTTTGAAGATGAAGATCGAATCTCTGAAGTCAAACGTCTATCGAGTAGCTAGGTTTTATGAGATATAATCGCTAGAAGCGTGCACATATCAAACGTTTTTGTTCAGTTCGTATGTAAGAAAAACTTAAGTACCATGCGTTAATTGAGGCGCGTGAGAAATTCTGACATAAACAAAGCCTTCGTCATTTCAAAATCACTGGGATTATGTTGGGGTTTAATTTCAACAGCGATGAGATAATCAATTACTGCAAAACACCCGTGAAATATTTTAATACCAACTCACACTTTATACCCAGTTGACTATAGGCAGTTATAATATGACCTGTGTAAACCTTTATTTTCTATATTTCTTTGTAGCAATTTACTTTATAGGCGTCAAAGTAGCTAATAGTAATGAGATTGACTTACAAAGTTTTTAATTAGATTCCAGCAATAATTAGCCTCTAAGTCAGTTCAATATCACGCCCTTAAGACGTAGAGAAAGATGTTACGTCTGAAAGGAATCCTTCGTAACGCGTAAAATAACGAAATATTTAAATATCGACTGTCTCGGAATTTTATAATTTATGCTTGTATTATTTAAATTAAATTCAATATTTCATTTCTCATTGAATGCTGTTGTTTTTATGAATATTTTTTCGGTAGAGCGAAGTAAAAATTTTAAACGCATTTACAAAAAGCTTAGCCCACAGGCAGACGTCTACTGAAATAAACGTCGCTCGCATCATCAACAGCTGCTATTCATTCCTTTTCAGTAACTCTTTAATGTCCGACTTAAAGTGTAAAAATATACGTGTTTTTGACGCTCTAGCGACCAAAGCGGACATGTCTTTTGCTTTTTGAAATCTTGCCCAACTTACAAGTGGAGGTTACTTTTTATTTAGTTCTACGTATCGCCATTCTTTCGAAGATAACTCTATGTATAATAGTTACATTATTTCTAATAAAATATATATTGGTATTTGAAGGTAAATATTTAATTATCACGTGTTAAATGAAATTGAAAATTGTATAAGAAAATTAAATCAAATCGGCTCCGGTTCTACTGCGTTCCTAATTAATGAAAAATAACTATTAGCACACGCTATCCTATATTTACAAACAAAGCGAATATACTTACTGTCAACTAAAAGTTAAACACAAATAAAATTATCCAATAACTGAAAATCACAAGCCATAAGTCAGCACAACACTTGAATCGGGACACTGGAGTCACGACGTCACTGAGCGTGGGGTTTCAGCGGTCGCGAGGTCGCGTTATCACTGGAATAACGTGGAGAGCTGATCGATCCGTGATAGGCAGACGCTAGGAACGGACGGTGCGCGCGGCGCGACTGGCGCTGCCGGGACGTACGGCCCGGCGAGCGCGAGGCTGCGGCGGGCTCGGCCCGTTCTCTACGTAGAGACGTATTCACCGTCATTGCCAGACTGCATCAGGAGGGTAATTATTTTCTAGCGTATGTATGTTTGTATGTATCGATGTTTATATGTATTTATGTTTGTTTGAATGTATGTCCATTTCTTTGGCACGCGCTACAGCCCAAACGGCTTGATGGATTGTGACGTTTGGTATATCTACCATTAGAATCGTCTCAGTTTGCAGAGTGACATAGGCTATATAAATTAAAAAATGGCGCCTGGAAGAAGAGGGAAAAGGGGGGAGGAGGACTAAGTTTTTTTACGATTACAACAATATGGGTATCAAATGACAGCTTATAGATATGATAGATAACGGAGATTACAGATAATTAGATTGATTAAATGGCAAAATTTGATTTCTGGTTCAGATCTGAGAGTTTATGTGTATGTGATATCCAAACATACGGAATTCTAGTATGGAGCTATGAGAACAGAAGGATTGATTAAAGCTTAATAAACATTTTTTATTCCGAAAATAAGGCAATTATTATTTGAAATAATAGGGGTTGTAAACGATGCCGGTTTACAAAAAAGAGTGACAACAAAAAAGCGTGCCTACAAAAAAGAAGGCTTGTAAGAAAAATGTTACGGTTCATTTTAAGGACAAAAAAATATTTGTTCGAGTCGACCACATCTACACCTATATTCGAACTTCGATTGACAACAATAATGAAACTAATGTTTGCTTTCCACAATGAGCGTGTAACTGAATATCAGGAACAAATCGTATTAATTGTTACTACTATATAAAAGCTCGAGATTCTTTGTTAAATATGTTGTACGAAAAAAAATATATTTCTATTATCTAGTAAGGAATAAAAAACTCAAATAAATATTTTTCTGTTATAAATAGTAAGATAATTAAGTATTAAGTTAATGTTTTTATTCTTATTACTCTACTTGAAAGCTACAATTCTTAATTCAATATATTGTGTAAACATGATTTATATATTTGTAATTTATTTCCTAGACGCGTTAAGAAGACTATGTCATAAATATAAAGTGCACGCATTTCGTCCTTTCTTACAGGTCCTCCGAATTAATTAGATACGGAGGTGTTCACGTCATATGTGTTTATTAATATTTGGAAATGTATACAGTAAAAGCTCCTTATTCACGGAGGCTATGTCCCGCCCATATGCCGAGAAACCGAAACCGCGAATGATCAAAAAGAGAAAAAATAAAAATAAAAGTAAAAAGTACTGAAAAAGAGCTGACGCTCTAACAGAAGATGCGAAATCTGTTTAGTTGTACCGCCTGCAACCGCGAATACAAGTAAATGATCGCATTTGTTTTCCTCGACTGAAAACGCGAATGAGGAAACCGTAAAAAAAAACGTAGTCGGTTCAATGATGTTTGTAGCGAACGGGACCGACCCATTGCGCATAGTGCGTGGTTTCGATGGTACTGCATCACCACGATCACGATAACCGCATACACGACAAGTGCGGCCATTCAGACAGATATTGCACGTACTCGTATTGTAATCGTTACAAATAATATAAAAAGAAATATTTCAATTGGAATATATATCATCAGCTCTATGTGAATATATTAAATTCGTATGAAAAAATATTGATAAATTTAGAACCGACTCAGTGACAATTTTAGCAATGTTTTATGCTTGCATAATTTACATTGATACTTGCGATGTTTTATTGGTTCTGTTAAAAAAACGCAAGGAGAGTTCTTTCTCCAAGACACGAATACATAAGAAGCAATATTCTCTATCGTAATATAAATATTATTAGTCGTTGATATTGCAATTACACAATGTTTCTGCATTTAATTACCATAGGTACGTATTATTGTAAATGGTTGCATTTTGAAATAAGAGGTAGCGGACTCATTGCGCATAATACTGCATACGAGACAAACGCTTTATTTCATCTTTCGCTTTCGTCTATAAAACATTTAAACGTATCTCCGTTTACATTTATAAAGTTTGGTGAGGTAAATGGTATAAATGTAAAAACATTATTTACATTTTTTTTCATTTTATACATGGAAAAATATATCGCGAATAGTATATGTAGATTATTCTTATAGAATCAAATATAAAAAATGTGAAATATGATCATTGATCTGGTTCTTAGTATAATTAATATAAGTGTCCATAAATATAACTAAAATCCTAATATTTTAAAATAAAGTTGAAATGATATCATAAAACTTAATTAATATGCATAATTATGACGAAATTTATTCTAATGACATTCGTATTTGAGAAATTATTATTAAATTAAATAAATGTATTGGTTGTGATAAAGCAACTTAAGAAAACTTTTGTATATATTTGCACACGTTGAAAATAGAAAAGAGTAAAGTATATCTCACACAGTCGTATCAAAAAATAATATCTGCAAAATGAGTATATTTTCTATGTTTGTCTGTATGGATCTGTAATAAAATAATTAAAAATTATTCAGTTGTTCTTAGAAACCTTAATTCAATGTTTTTCATTAACCTATTTACCTATATGTTGGGAGGTCAGACGAATTAAAACACTTGAAAGCGTCACAATGCGTAAAATTGCTAAGTTAAATATTAAATTGCATTGCATGGTTTTCGAAGTATGCCTAATAGAATTCTTAGAATTTATCTGGATCGCTGTTATTTCTTACTTGAATTGATAACAATTCTAGATAAAAAGTAGGTCATCGTACCATTTTTGTCAGATAGATAGTTGAAGAATTTCTCGTGCTTGTACCGTGTAAAATGTAAGTGAAATAAAATTATACATTCTATATGAGTGGTAATAATACGTGTGTACTTTTGTACGTTGAGTGGTGATAATAAAAAATATTAATGAATTAGTCAATTGACTTATTCATGTTTCTAATATAAGGCAGAAATAGCCGATACTTTGAAATTAATGGAAACATTTTGTTGTATCATAAACTCTTGCAATTTTTAAAGAATTTAAAATTAACATTAGAATTTAGAATTTACTGATAATACTACGGGTTTCAGCCGTAATAAGATTCATTTGGTTATTATATATTTAACACCGATCAAGTGCTAAATCAATTCTCGTTAATTTGCAAAACTGGTTTCATAGATTCCTATCTTTAGCAACATAATAACACGAATCACGAACCAATTAAAATTAAAGTCAATTGCTTTTTTGCATTAGCATTGTAAATCAATGTTAAACTATCGGAAGCTACAAATTGCGTATGAGGGCAATAACACATTTAGATATACGTATTCGCGAACATACATGTATGTTTAAATACGAAACGTTTTGATATTGAGGTTAAATATTTGGAGATTAAAAAAAAACATACGAATTGAGAACCTCCTTCTGTGAAGTCGGTTAAAATATATACAAGCGAATTTTCGTTTGTAACCGCCTTGTTTTACCTATTTTGTACAAAAACTTCTCATATAATAATCTTTCAAATCAGCTCGATCAATTTTGAGACGAGGTTAAAAAGCAATTAGGGGAAAAATGTTGAGTTTTTGCAAATGTAACATAAAAAGGTTACGTAATTTTCAAATTATATATAAAAAGATACGATATGAATTCCTAATATTATTAAAATATTATATTTATATATATATATACTACTTATATAAATAT
>DWNE01006161.1:0-13304 GCA_018249875.1 Cecropterus toxeus | reverse complement strand
TCGTGTAGTTCTAAATTGCATTCATTTGTATGTACTTTGGGAAAGTTTGTTGTACTTGCTTTATTGTAATGTTTGTTAGATTCAAGCGTGTTTGAGTGTTTAAACTCGATTTCTACTCGTAAGTAAACATTTTTTTGATATGAACTGCTTTACAATGGCATAATGTATGTCATTTATCCATAAAAAAAACACGCTTTCTACACTCAAGCCCTACACTAGAATTTTCTCCTGTGTCGTGGGTGCCATGGACACACAAGCACGAATACACAAACACGAAGACCCAGAACAGAAATCTAAACTCATCATTCATATTCCGGTCTGGCCGGGAATCGAACCCGGGACCCACTGCGCGTCAGACCGGTATGGTGACCGCTCGACCACGCAGGTCGTCAATCTAAGCTTTTCAAATTTTGTACATTCGAAATTTACTCAATATGAAGTGACCCCAAAGGGTTTTGTTGATAAGGGTCAAAACCCTTCGAGGCAGAGGGGTGGGTTCGTTGAACTTAGGCTAATTCCTTCAAGCTGACGACTGATAGATACTTTGTTTGGGAACGGCCAGAACCGGAACTAGAGAGGAAGGATGGATTTAGCGCTAATAATATTATAATATGTTCTATCACAATAGTGTGAGAATATTTTGTCGGAAGTATTTTTATGTTTTAAAAATATCTAACTCAGTAACGCTGTTTTGCCCGCGTGTCAAAAGTATAATATTGTTTTAGTTAATGGATTTCTAACTATTGATTATAACTATTGAACTAGATGATATTGATGAATATATGAATAAATACAAAAACATAATATTTGTACATAAATACAAAAAATACGAAAATTATAGAAATTTCTATTATTGCTTATTTTCAATGCTCCAAAATGTTTTTTTTTGCAAATGTTTGCAATATACAGACGCTGGACTTCTTAATATCTATATGTTAATTCAATAACTAAACAAGAAATAAGAGTTTTTATAGGTTAAATTGTTTTTTTGTAAAAGAAACTGTACTCGTGTAGATACTACATACATTTTTTTTCCAAAAAATACATTCCAAAAATTTATACCTACTATGCCGTTATCTACTTAATTCAATATTTAACCGTTAATTTTGTTCAACACAAGTGCACATTAAGCATAATTAATCAAACAATCAAACTTATCGGAACTAATAATTTAGTTGGTTAATTGCCTGCATAATTTATAACCCACACCGCAAAACAAAAACGAAGGTGTGAATTACTTCTAAGAATAAATCAATTCATCTTCATCACTCATATTATGTGAGTAACCGTTTTATTTGTCCTTCATCATCTGACTTAGAACTGTATAATTCTGCTATGTTTTGATTCGAAGGGCATACACACTTTAAAGGTGGCATATAGAATACTTGTTTTATTTCGAATCCGGAAGCACCACCGCCACATCTATTTCTGCTTAATAACAGCTGTGTTATGCGTTCTGAAGGGTGTAGTAAGGGAAATGTACTTAACCGAGGCGTTCCAACTTAGTTTTAAGGGTAGCAACGTATCTGACGACCCGCGTGGCGGAGCGGTCACCATACCGGTCTGACACGCAGCAGGTTCCGGGTTCAGTCCCCAGCCAGACTGAATTGTGGATGATGATTTTAGATTTCCGTATTTGTTTTCCGTTCTGGGTCTGAGTGTGTATATAGCACCTACGATACAAGAGAAAATCCTACTGTGCGGCTATGAGTGTCGAAAGCGTGTATGTTTGTTTACGTTATCTGAGATAACCTCGGGTAAGAATCTGATCATATTTGAAGTTGATTACAGAAGTTCATGGGCGGTAATGGCCACTTACATTCATATGGACGGCAAGCTCGTTTGCTACTTCCATGTGTCCAACTGTTGTAACTGTTTATAGGAGTTGTAATAGAAACAGATGTTCTTTTTTCAGCGCCTCACCTACTTCTTAACAACAGAAGTAAAGCTCTGCTTTGTTATGGTTCGAGGGGTATGGTAAGGTAGACATTGTTTTTGTTATCAAAGGGGAAATCTTCAAAGGGTACCCGATGCCGTGGGAGTCACGGGTTAGGTGGGATTTTACCGCACTAACACCACCCCGGAAGCCGGCCTCGGCTGCAAAGAGGACTCCGGGATCTCCAGAGGAACGCAACCGGAGTCCCCTGAGCGCGTTGCCCCTTCGGACGTACTTATGATTAGACATACTTACGACCCTAATAAAACTGTGTTGTATGCATTTCCTTCTTTGCAAAATTATAGAAGATATTATTATGATTCTATTTTTTATAATTATTATTCTCCTCTGCGAAGATAGCACGGTAGTCATAATGAATTTTATTACAAAGAACTAATATGAATCTGTTTCCTGAAAACGCTGAACAAATTAATCAACAAACAATTTTTCATTATTCCGACTTAAAGTCATAATTAAATCAAGTATTAAATTCAATACTTTGCGAGTGGTACCGTTGAATTATGAAATAAGTAAAAGACCATTATTTCACGTAATCATGGCAGATGAAGCTGGTTGTTTAAAGGAGGTAGAACTCTTAGGGGTTTTACTCCGGAAGCACCACCTCCTCGTCAATATCTGCCTAATGATACTAGTGTTATGTGCTGCTGTGTTCTGAAGGGTATGGTAAAGGAGATATACTAATCCGAGCCACTGTAGATTAATCCTCAGGGTAGAAATGTATCTGTAAACAAGCTCAGCTAAAACGTGATTTTATTTACTTGGTTACGTTAGGTATGTCTATCTCATTCCTCGTTTGTATGCTCCTATTCGTATTATAACAAAGTTATAAACCTAAAAAAAAGATGTGTGTGTATACAACTCACACACGGTAAATGTAAAAGTAAATAATGATAAATAATAAAATAATTTATAATACTTAAATACATATTTTACGCTGCGAACCATCTGCGAACCACAAATAGGGGACTGAAAATATATCTCATTTTCTCGTCGACCTAATCCTATAAATTTATGTGTTTGGTTCTTTATCGTGACGCATTTTCGTTTCATCGAGTTTCAAATCGCAACCATCCAAATGAAGTTTCACCAAAACATAACTTTGCTAGGTCAGTTCGCTCTCAGCTCTCAAGTCCCCGTGCGACCCATGCAGTCTAAAAGAAGCTTGCATAAAAACCCCGACAAAATCCAAACTTTCCCACCGATCCCCCGACTATAGCGTGCTTTCGATAAGATTCGCGCTGCGAATCCATTCAGGTTGCCATTGACCCTAAGGTCTTTGTAGGACCCTTTCTCGCATCTGTCGTTGCAACGCACCGGTCGCATGCAACTGCGCACAATACAAGGCGATTATAATTTTCTTGGCGGTTGCTTTCGAAATTTATGTAGGGCGCCGGCTGACGGTTGAAATATTAATATCTATTGATGTTAAAATGAGACGGATTTGATTTAGTGTTTTTTTAATATATTAGTAAGCTGTTTTGGAAAACAGTTATCAGTTTAGGTACATACATTTATAATATAAAACCTTAAATTTTTGAAAAAACTGATATTTTCGAATCTGGATATTTGTAACACTTGTAATGTTAGTGCTGCTAGGTTCTCTAAAAAAATTCAGAATGAGAATACATGGGTACATATTTCCGCTTTCGTACTTGAGATATTCAATGTACAACTGAAATATAGTTTTATTCTTTATAGTTAAAATATTCATTATCATATACCTATAGTTGATTCATAGGTACAAAATATCTACTCATATTGAAAATTTGTAATATACCAAAACATGTACTATATATATGGTTGGTACCTGTATCATAACTAGTGTAGTATATTTTAGGCAATTTTACTATGTTTTAGCAAATGGGCATAAAGCCCATCTTAGGCTAATTGGCAACTGCTATGGACACCTGTGATTAAACCAGACAAAATTAAAATTCTATGCGAGATTAACCACAGATGCGTTGCTACCCTCGAAGAATAAGTTGGAATGCCACGGGTAGGTTTAAGTAAATTTTCCTTATCGAAGCCTTCAAAGCAGAATGACCCACGTGGTTCAGCGGTCGACTCGCCGGTCTGACACTCATAGGGTTTGATCCCCGCCCAGACAAACATCTGAATGATGAATTTAGATTTCTGTTCTAGGTCCTGGGTGTTTGTGTATTTGTCTTTGTGGTGTCTAGTAGTAAAAGTATGTAAGCTAAATAAATAAATCTTAATTTTAAATATGCAATTTACAAGATCAGTTATAACGTTCAATTTAACTAATAATCTTGAGGTATTTACAAATAGGTACCTGGCAATAATTAAAGGTAAGAACAATAAAAAATGCCCAACAAAAGACGCTTCGCTCCAACTTTTCACTTAATAACAATGGATATTGTAAATAGATATGCCGTACTTAAATATATTGGATGCATACTGTCTGTCGTACGCCGGCGTTCGTGATAACGATTTCTAGGTAAAACTAGTGAAAATCCGAATAAAAGTAAGACTAAAAGCCGGCAAAAGTAGCACGTAGATTCCTTTAAAAAATTAAAACAATACGTTGCAGTTACACCCTAATATTAAGATAAGAAAAAAACGTATTTCTACAAAAAGGTAGGTGTAAAATTTATTTGTGTGAGTATGATTCGATAATTTGGATAAGAAGGTACCTAAATAAATTGGAATGTTCAATACCTGCTTGCTAACTTGTTATTTTATGTTATAGTGTAGCACAAAATCACAGACTATTTAAAACTAGCTGAGTACCCGTGCATCATTCTCTACTTGACAAAAAAATAGGTTTTATTCCCTAACCGCTGGAGATTTAAGCTACGTATTTTTATAACCTTGCTATTGCATAATATAAAATGTCTTAAGTTTAGCAGTAGGTGGTATTTTGTAATTTTGCATTATATTTTAAGGATATTTCGTGCTGTCTGATACAATCATTTAGGCTTCTGCGAACCTTATTTAACAAGGTAGCATAGTACGATAGTAAAGAATACTTTTCACCTTAACAAAAAAAACTAAGTATCGTAAAAAACGTAAGTAAAAGACGGCTGCGCTTACATACTTGTACTTACTACCTGAGTCTACCTGGGTAGTATTATCAGCCAACACTCAATCGGGGGCATTGTGTACCAGGCGAGCATAACAAAGATAAGAGAGATTTGTACTGAACGAGTAAATAGAACGGCCGTATTTAATACGCACCTTACCTGTAATGCATTGTTGTTTAAAAAAACTTTACAAAACTATCCCGGCGTGAGTAAGTTCACTTTGTGATGTAACTGGATGCATTGTAATACGAGAAATGAAAGATATTGAAAGAACATTCAGAATATACAGGGACATTCTCAATACAAAGATGAGTATTATTTCGGAAATACTACTTATAAAAAACTATCTATTTCGTTGCAATTCATGTAAGTTATCCTAGATCTCTCGTGGGAATAGCTATGAAGTATACTCCATTAAGTTGCTCTAGTGTGGGTAGACGCAGATTAATAGACCTCCGAAGTTCTTAACTCGCCCGAAGATTTTACGATAGTTAAATAACCTTTTAACAATAAAATGAGATTGACATTGCAATTCCTTTACCTTTATTTGTTATTACCTTATGCTATTTAAAAGAGTTCACGAATTTTTAACAGATAACAGCAAACGAGCATGCAATCCTGATGGTAAGTGGTAGCTGCCTTCATATAGAACAGGGGTTCTATCTGCTGTAGTCGATCACAGATGCGTTGTTTCTCCGAAAGACTGAGATGCTCACCTCGTATATAAATGAGTCGGTAACCACACCCTTCCAACGAAACGCAATTGCTTTACGCTAGAAATATTTATCAGCTGGTACAACCAACGTTATTCGACCGGGAAAGTACCGGCGCCACACCTATTTCTAGCGTTTGGTGGAAGGGTGTGGTTGCCGGCTTATTTATATATGAGGCGTCCTCGGGAGTAGCAACGCATCTGTGATCGACTTCAGATAGAATCTCAGTTCTATATGAAGTTGCTTACAGAGACCATGAGCGGCAGTAACCACTTACCATCAGGTGAACCGAATGCTCGTTTGCTACTTTCTTTCTACATTCTTGTAAAAAAAATGGTGTGGCGGTGGTAGCTCCCCGGTCTATATACACTGGTTCTACCACCTAGAATCGTACCATACCAACATTTTGTATGTGCAGGAGACCCAGTCACATGCTATTCGACTTATAGAATTACGTGCGCTTATCTCCATCCAAAGGTTTTTTTCTTTTCACACAAGATCTCTGATGTCTTCTGTTCTTATTCTTTGCCTATAGTTTTTCAGACGTTTTGAACCTGATTCAAATATACCTAAAACAGTTTCGCCGAACGTGTTCTCTGATATTTTAAGATTTATTTGTTGAGCTAAATTTGAAATATAAAATAGAAAATATGTTGTAATATGTATATAAGTATTCCGTATCAACGGCCGAGTAAATTTGATGTACAATTAATATTTTTGATCTAAAAGAAACTATTTTTGTAAATCAATTAGCTTTTTAGGTACATTTGAGAAAATACATTAAATGCTGTTGATGTATGTTTTCGAATTATTTGTAATTCTAGTTTTGATAAACAATTAGTTCATTGTACGGCATACTATAATTTATTACATGTAAAAAAAGTTTAATTGTTGAACATAAATTGATAGGTGATAACTTAAAAATATCCCGTTTTCACTTAATAAAGAGATGCTTTATTTTTATGTTTTTGTATATTTAAGTTAATCGTTAATAACGAAATACTACAAAGGTGGTCTATCAAGCACGGATACAATTCTCACGAGGCCGGTTGCCCTACAAATGTAACGTTGCCTGAATATTAAAGATGTTTCAGGATAAACAAGAATTCTAGCCGTTGCTCGGGATAAGTGACTTTTTGTTGATTATATTTTTTTAAAACTATATAATAACACAATTCAGTTTATTCGATAGAATATTTCGTCATTAGATTTTAAGGAGGCGACAAAGAATTAAATCCAAATTAATGGGACATGTTATACATTTCTCGTGTTACTTTTCTATTTTTTTATGTCTTCTTGCGAAATTATTTAGCTCTGCGTTTGTCACGCACAGTCAAATCTAGCTCACTACAGCGAAACATTTTTAGAAGAGGCCTATGTCCAGCAACGGACTTTTTACATAAATTCCGACATCCCCTAACAATAGACCATTCGCAAAAAGGTTTTGTTGTTTTGTAGAGATTTACAGCACAACGTTTTGTAGAGCAAGCCAATCGAAGAGTCGTAAAATTTCATTACTCGCTCAATGGAAGCTCCGAGCGGATCAAACAAATTTACCACGAGCGCATTCAGCATCCAACTAGTTTTGGTAAAGCTAGTTAACCGTTTCGACGTCAAACTACTAGATTATTTAACTGTGTAGCCCAGTAAATGAGTCCAGCGAGTCCGATAAGGCCAAGTTGTAATTAATGTTGGAGTTTGTAGCATTTGAGTTTTTAGGGAACTATTGTTGTTAACTTAGGGTTGGACTATTATGTTATGTTTAACCACTACTTAAAAACGTTACATGAAATTGAAAATAATCAAAGTCAAATATGTACATAATATAAATGTATAATATATTCCATTCAATTCAATATACTTAAAATTATCTTTTAAAACAATTTAACGATCATATCAGTAGCTATGTATTTTAGTATAAGTATCCATGCAGTTTACTTCGTGCCTAGGTATACATTACGCATGCTTATGTAGTAATTTAATTTAATTTAACTTAATTTTATTGTCAGATAGAAAAGCGTTAAATAATAATTATTATTCCACTGTATGTATTCCACTGTGATCACTCAGGTGATATCACCTGGCTGATTAAAGTTGAATACATCAAAATAAAATGAGTTTGAAAGTTTTTCCTTATGCACCGGGAATTCCAATGTAAATTAGTAACGCCAGTCTGACTGCTATTAAAATGCAGTACTTTAACGCATGACGATTTGATATTACACTTTTGATTTAAATACCTAAGAGAAGAAACTAATATTGATGACTATAACGTGTTACAATCGTAAGGTAATCAGTTTCTCATATTGTGTTTTGAGTGGTGTCTTTAATATCCTCACTTCCTTTCTTTACATGTAAACGAAAACTAATGGCATTAAAACTAGGAGATAGGCAACAACGTATTTTACAAAGTCAAACATCTATCGCGGTCACCAACGCGCACAGTAAAGCTCGGTGACAAATCCCCCTTTATTGGCTGAGTTTCCCGTTTGCACTTCATTACAAAATTCCAAATGGATGTAAAGTATTATGGGGTTGATAGAAAGTGTATTAAAACTTTTTATGTTGTACATTTTTATTTGTGTTACGGTTCTATAAATTAACTATTGCAGCTATAAAAGTAGGTAGAATGATGACATCTTCTCAGAAACTAAGTGGGTAAGTTTATTTACCTGATTATAATTACCTCATTATCCAATAACTTAATGTTGCAGAAATATAGAAAGATATGAAGATATGAAGGTATGCAGTTGCATGTATTTCATATCTTTTTAATAAGTGGCGATGATACCTCTCCTTTCCAATCATGTTTCTAAAATCGTTTAATGTTATGGTTACATTTTTTAGTTAAACGAAATTTACATAAAATCTATATAATAATAATTTTCGTAAATTCTGGTAGAATATAGAAATGCATTTAATAAAAAAAGGTTTCATGAATTATATTGGCTGATTGTGAAAAAATATTCAGTCCTATTTAAAAAAAAGAATTTAACTTACGTTCCTTTTCATGCGTTAATATTTTAATAACTTGTGGAAGTACTATGTTAAAATTTATAAAAAAAATCAGTAACATAAAATAAATCTCTACATTTTATTATATTACAAGATAGCATTGTATTGCTTATTATTATATGTATTAATAGTCGGTGTATGTATCAATAGTCGGTATATCGTAGCTAACTAACGACATCGAAATTCGTGTATAACGAAACGTATTCTTGTCACCGTGACATTTTAAACTAAATTCATTGTATATCTGTCATTGTCATTGTCGTCAAAGATGGCACGTCAGCAAGATGTTGATGAACTTTTCGATGTTAAAAACGCTTTCTATATTGGAAATTATCAGCAGGCAATCAACGAAGCTCAAAATGTAACCGTAAGTATTTTCATAGGAAATGTTATTAGACATTTATGCTTAAGTTTAGGTATGTTAAACGTGATTAATGTCGGCGTCATGTTTTCCTGGTAATTGGCGTCTTTTTCAGGATACTTTAGTAAATCAACTGCCAAAAAGATCATTTTGTATACAAACATCATAAAATAACATTATTTTAGCACCAATCGGACGTACTGGCCACTTAATTTCCAGGTGGTTCTTTTCTACTAGTGTAGTTCGACCTCAGCCAAAACCTATATGTAATTGCTTACAAATGTCCATGGGCGGAGTAACCACTTCCCGATCGGCGGACTGCATGCTCGTTTGCTACTTCAATCTGACAAAATAAAATTTACCTATGGGTAATAGGTGGCAAATAGTATCTTCTTACTAAGTAGTAACATTGAGCTTTAAAAGCGTCTACAAATGCCTTCTTTATTTTACTGATGTCTTGGTTTCAAAAAAAAAATTATGACTAGAACAAACTTAACTAACTTTTTTTATTACACTTAATGTTCGTTTTCTGATGCAATACTGTAGTAAGTATGTATGGCTTTTGTTTAATTTTTTTTATATGTCGCAAATATGAAGGAAGGGCCGAGAAAGCCGAAAGGCGGACATCAGAAGTGTTGCAACAGGGATATCATGTCCATTTCTATAGCAATTACAGCTAAATGAAAACAGTGTAGGCTAGGATGGCCTGTTGAAATAGACAGAGGTCCGTGCACCGAGACGCATACAGAGCAAATGCGTAATGAGCAAGTTCTCAGACCTTTTTTTATAAGAAGAGCAGATATATGAAACAGGTGGGACTATTATTCGATATCGTCCGATGCACATGCCTACCTGTAAAGTCATCTGTTTTTAATTATTAGACTGGTGTTGCCGACATATATATATATATTGAGGATGGAAATAGCATGCAGATCATCTGAACCTAAGTGGTAACGG
The DNA here is from genome assembly GCA_018249875.1 of Cecropterus toxeus. Lineage (NCBI taxonomy): Eukaryota > Metazoa > Arthropoda > Insecta > Lepidoptera > Hesperiidae > Cecropterus > Cecropterus toxeus. The sequence goes on along the minus strand of DWNE01006161.1, from coordinate 3,257 downwards.
CCTCTCATAGATATTTTAAGCAACTTCATTAGAAATCGAAGTTCTATCTGAAGTCAGTCACAGACTATGATTTTCACCTCGTATGAAGTTGCAAGAAATTTTTCACTGTCAAAACTGTACCAGTTCTACAACCTACTGCTTGCTGCGGATTAAACCTACTGATAGCAGGTTATTCCCGCAGGTTTGTTTGCTTTGTTCATGTCTACCACAGTAAGGAGTATCCTGTGCCAAATTTTAGTAAAATCCTACCAGCAAGTTTTGTGTGAAAGTGTAATAAAAAATACATCCTTACAAACTTGCATTTATAATATTAGTAAGAAGTAACATAAGCTTCAATCAAATATGTACATATTTGATCGAAGAATACAAGATAATTATTTGACAATATTATTTTTGACGACCTACGTGGTGGATTTGTCATTGTGCCAGTGTGACAATTAGTGTGTTCCGAGTTCGATCCCGTGTGTCCGTGGTACCCACGACATAGGAGATCATCTTAATATGGGACTACGAGTGTATATTGCATTCAATTTTTCATATATAGTAATGTTTTGTGCTTTTATTTCTAGCCATCTTCACCCCAGGTGGCATTCCAGAGAGATACGTACCTGTATCGATCATACATCGCCCAGGGCAACTACAGGATTGTCCTCCAGGAGCTGAAGAATGCTGACCCAATGCTCCAGCCACTAAAGACCCTGGTGGACTACCTGTCTCCCGGGGCCAATAAACCAGCTATCGTTGCTGATATTGATGCTAGGGTGAGTGATACAAATCATATTCAACTATTTGTTAACCGACTTCGAAAAGGAGGAGGTTATTGTATGTATTATTTTATTGCCCCCTCCACACACGTGGTCACCATACTGTTCTAACATGATAGATAGATATCTGATTATAAATTTACATCTATGTTTCAGGTGTTTGTACCAAAACCTAACACACAGATATCCAATTTACACAAATATATTTATGTGTATGTCCACAGCACCTGCGGTACAGGAGAAATATCTAATATGGAGCTATAAGCGTTGAAAGCTTTTTTAGCAAGAGTTAATTAAAATTATTTCTTGTGTGAAGCAGTTCTTGCGTTTGGAAGGGTGTGGTTGCCGGCTCACTTTTGTATGAGGCGACCATCTCAGTCCTCGGGAGTAGCAACGCATCTGTGATGGACTTCATATAGAACCCCTGTACTATATGAAGTTGCTTACGATTATTTCACTATTAATGAAGTGTTTCAAAAAATATTTTAATATTATTTCAGGTAGCGAAAGGTACAGAATTGGCCAACAATGTATTCCTCATCGTAGCATCTACAATTTATTATCATGAGGAGAATTATGAAGCTGCACTCAAGTAAGGGAAATACAAATATTTTATAGCAGTTTGTTATTTCCTGTTATTAATTCAATTTACTTTAGTTAATTGATATGGATAAGCAAACATATTTAATGACTTTTGACTTGAATGAAGTATATTTAAGTACTTAAATAATGTGTACTATGTGTAGTATCAAAAATGCAAATAGTGAGTGAATCTATTTATTTAAGCTATGCCCCATGATGGTATTATGTTATGTGGTGGGTAACATAATTGATAAGGAATTTAAACTCTAAAAACTTTTGATAGAGTGATGGATTCTATACAGATTATTAATATCAATCCTTTAAATTAAACTCAGTAGTGTTTATTTTATGCAATTCAAACACAGACTAACAGGGAGAAAATGTGCAAAAAGTAGTAATTCATATAATTACCTATTCTTCATTGTCCCAACTTCGGAGAACTCACATTTTAATCATATCTACATATTGGTCTTGACTAATGGTACCCATGCCATAGATATGCATGTATAATGTGCATGCACTAATAATGTTCATAATGTATTAAATTAACAGAAACCTACATTAAAAAAGGCACGGAAGATCCGTCCGTGGAGTCGTAGTTTTATAAAAAAAAAGTGCATGCACAATTATTATCAATGTCAACAACTTATGTCTTTTCAACGCAAGCTGGAATGATAACTGACGACTCACTTGGTGCAGAGGTCATTGTGCTGATCTGACATGCAATGCGCATCAGTTAGATTACATGATAGATATCTAAATGATACTGTTTGGTGTCTGGGTGTTTGTATATTTGTCCATAGTAACCTTGACACAGGAGAAAATCATAGTGTGGGGTAATGAGTGTAGAAAGCCTTTAATATATTTCTATATATAACTATTATGATACATGCATACTGTTATATAGAGATTAATTTAGTATTGGACTTTTATTATTCAAGGATTCTCCACGGCGTGCAAGATACAGAGATGCATGCATTCGTGCTGCAATGTCTTTTGGCGATGCACCGGCCAGACTTGGCACGGAAACAGCTGAAGACACTCCAGGACATTGAGGATGATAGTACAGTCACCCAGCTCGCACAGGCCTGGCTCAATCTCTCTCAGGTAATATTAAGCATATCTGTTTTGATTCAACAATTGGTGCTTTCATTATCTAAACTTGAACATTACATTGTTATTAATTGTATATATCCCTTTTTATTGTAAATACTTAACATACACAATATTTTCTACATTTTACTATGTTATAAGTTAACTTTCAAGGTAATACAAAATAAAATTAAATTAGAAAAAGAACAAGTGGGCTTTGGTTAGGGAGGTACCATCACCACATTTTGTTTTAGCTTGCAATTCTTGCAATTTTAGCCGAAAGTTGTGGTTGTATACAGGTTTTCATACGAGACCATGAGACGATAATCTATAAAAACGTATCAGTGATTAATTATATACAACCCCTGTCTGATATGAAGATGCTTACCGACGTCTGTGGCGCCAGTATCCACTTATCATTACTTGTTTGCTGCTTCAATGCTGTAAAAAAAAATATATTAAAACAATTAGTATATCAATGTTAAAACCAGTAATCAATTGTATGTTGATAAGGTAATTCAAGTAACATCTCTCCTAGATGTCAGTTGCCATAACATTTTTTCTTGCACTTTGAGATTATACTATAATAAGCATTACAATGAATGTTACAGGGTGGTCCCGGGGTGCAAGATGCTCATTACAGTATAATGGAGTTGGCTGAGCGCCTCGGAGCACTGGGAGCCGGGCCAGCCGCCGTGGGCGCTGCTGCAGCTGCATATAGGGGTAAGTAACCTCATATTTAGTACTAGCTGAACCCGCGGTTTCACCCGCGTTTAAAAAAAAAGTAATGTGACATACATATAACCGAACGTTTTTCGA
>DWNE01006160.1:0-13304 GCA_018249875.1 Cecropterus toxeus | reverse complement strand
AGGCGACCATCTCAGTCCTCGGGAGTGGCAACGCATCTGTGGTCGACTTCAGATAGAACCCCTGTTCTATATGAAGTGCTTACAGGTGTCTATGGGCGGCAGTCACCAGTTATCATCAGGTGGGCTGCTTGCTCGTTTGCTACTTCATATTAATAAAATTTATAAAAAAAAACCTCGGATCCTCGATTGCCGAAATACTAAGTTTCAGCCACTAGACTATCACTGCTCATTGTTACTTTAAGTTACTGGACGCATATGTGGCGGGTTACGCAAACATTTGTAACCGTCGCTTTGATGTAAACGAGTAGGTATAGAATGACAACGTTTGTTCAAACTTTGTACACATTCGCCCCAACCTGGCTTTGAACTTGCCTTTTGCACATTTGAAGTGAGAGCCTTATTTATTAAAGTTGAAAACGATAGCCCAATGTATGTGATTGTACGTTTACCAGGTGGTTGTACCAGTGTTATTTGACCGGGGAAGTACCAACACCGTGAAGCAATTATTGTTGTAGAAAGGTGCTCTTGCTGACTATTTTCATATCAGGTGTCTATTTCAGTTCTCAGGAGTAGCAACGCATCTGTGATCGACTTCACATAGAGCCCCTGTTCTATATGAAGTTGCTTACAGATGTTCATGGGTTACCACTTACCATCAGGTGGAGTTTATGCTCGTTTGCTATTTCAATCAGAAAAAAACCTATTGCCATTACCGATACGCCAAGCACGGTCAGTATTGGCAAAAAACCGAAATTAAGGAGACTTATGACTAGCAGCGGACTTCAAATAGCTGACGGTATCTTTAGCGTAAAGCCCAGCCAATATGACTTGGCTTCGTACAGCCATAGGACCTTAATGGACAAAGCATTGCTGCAAGAGCACTTGCCATCGTATCGACTATCGATATTGGGTGACGTCAGGTGTAATCAAGTGATTCGCGCCCGAATAACGCTGGGTCCTTTGTACCGTGGGATGTGGTACTAGTGTGAGCGGACCGGGCTTAAAACGTGGTTGCTGAGTACAATGAATATGGTTCGTAGGTTCATTGCACCATGACCCTGTAGTTCCTGGATTAGAGTAGAGAGAGAGAGAACCCTTTGCCTGTCGTAAGAGGTGAGTAAAAGGAGCTTCCGGGGTGGCAAGAGTGGGAGCTCGAACCGTCCAACAAGCGACCCCGAGAATGACAGCAGGAAGTGTGGTTGCACTAAGGTTGGGTTCAGTTGGAGATCCCAGAGTCCTTTTTGCAGCGCTGCATACAACAACCCGGAGGATGTGTATGCGGCGCTGTTTGCGTTGCGGTTGAAGGAGTGGCTAACCGCATAATTTCATACAAGGCGACCGTCTAATTTTTGTTGACTTTAGGTAGAAAGAATTGCTTACTAATTACCATAGAGCGATATGAACAAGCGTTTTCAGAGTATAGGACAATGCTTTAGACCGTTTTTCATAAGATTGAAGTAGCAAATGAACATAAAGTCTTCATATAAAACAAGGGCTCGATGTTATTGCCGGTATTCAAGTCCTTTCAACGAAATGCATGTATTTATTCACTCTAGAGCTGTCTTTACTGTCTAGCGAGCAGTGGTAGCCTAATGGTTGATACTCGGCCTCTCAATCGACGATCCGGGGTTCAAATCCCAGGCGCGCACCACAGATTTTTCTAAAATTACATGCGTATTAGAAATTTAATTATCACTGCTTTACGGTGAAGGAAAACATTGTGAGGAAACCTGCACATCTGAGAGTTCTCGTAAAAAAAAGAGTTCTCAGAGGTGTGTGAAGTCTACCAATTCGCACTTGGCAAGCGCGGTGGACTATGCCTAAAACTATCTCACTCTGAGAGAAGACCCGTTCCCAGCAGTGGGACAATAATGGGTTGACGATGACTCTCTCTAGAGATTTGTGTGACAGTGATACCTCTATCGAAGCGTACTGGTACAAACTTTCAACGTCCTGGCTATTCTCGTTGGTGTTTAAAATCAGACTAGATTTTTTTATCCATTTACTAATGGAAAAAATATACTCAAAAGAGAAACGCTGTAACTGAGGCCACACCCACCCCTTTTACGTACCCATTTCTTTTCGGACGCCAGATTCGCACCGCCGCCCAGCGCAGATAAGATCCGATTTTCACTAAAGAATAGCCTGAGAACTTTTATCCACAGGTAAAAGTTAAAAAGCTTAACCTTTGGATGAAAAGGCGTTTTACGAATTGTAAAAGAGAGACTTTTTAGTCCACTGCACTTTAACCAGTTAGGACTCCATTCGTTGTATTACAATACGTAAGGAGAGTGGGGTAAAATCGGAGCAGGGGAAAAAGGTTTGTTTGAAAGTAGTTACATAAAGCGTCTTTTTTATATTGAATTAGCAAAGGAGCTCGCAGACCAACCGATGTATCTGATAAAGGTCATGACATCTGAAGCAACTCCATACAACAGGGGTTTAATGGAAGACACGTCTGGTCCTCGACTGGAAGCTCGTCACTCCTTAGGACTGAAATTGTCGCTTTATATTTTTTATAAGGATGAAGTAGCAAACGAGCTTGTCGCCCACCTCATAGCAAGTGGTCATGAGCGGATGTCCATGAACGGCAGATACCACTTACAATTAGTTACACAGTTTAGTTTGGTTTACTTAGTTTTGCGTCCTTAGTTATAATCCTAAGGTAATTAACGTACATTTATTGTATAGAGTTTTTTTTTCATTTACATTCCTTGCATATGTACAATACGTCTTCATTTTTGTAAATGTTGCACATGTTTATAATTGGGTCGCATACCATTTACTTTATACCATACTCCCACTTATCTACCATTTACCGTTTACTTTATTTTATTACATAGGTAACATTATTTTTAAAATGAGTGATGTTATGCTTTTCGCATGTCAAATAAATAAATAAAACTTTAACCTCACAAAAAATAAATTTAGACATAAAGTATTCCATTCAATAAAAGTAAATGTTACAGAGTATAATTACTGCTTTGTAAACCGCCCAAGGGCCGCCCATAAATCCGCCCACGACGAAATGAGTTCTCTCAATGAAAAGCGTACGAGATATATATGATTTTTCGTTGAAAATGAATGGATGTAACCCAATTATCATTACACCTATGAATTACGTAAATTGGTACGTGGAAGTAGTAAATTTTTGGTAGAATTACATTACATACATATACCAGGTGGTAGAACCAATGTAGTTCGACCGGGGAAGTACCACCGCTACACCTATTTCTAGCGTGAAGCAGTTCTTGCGTTTCGGTGGAAGGGTATGGTCCCCGGCTCACTTATATATGACGCGACCATCCTAGTCCTCAGGAGTAGCAACGCATCTGTGATCGACTTCAGATAGAACCCTAGTTCTATATGAAGTTGCTTACAGAAGTCGGCAGTAACCACTTACCATCAGGGGACTGCATGTTCGTTTGCTACTTCATTTTTATAAAAGAAACATTACATTACATAACATAACATAACATTACAATTCCAGAGCTAGAATCCTAGGTAAGACACTTTTTTATTCCTTAGCTACCGTACAGTCCTACCAGATGATTGAAAGAGGACTACCAGGGTTGCGGCAAGAGTGGAAGCTCGCACTGTTCAGCTGAGTGACCCTGGGAAGGACGGCGGTATCTGTGTACGCATACCATCGTAAACACCAGAAGTTTACCCATTAAAGTCATGCTCGATTTTACAGTAATTTTTTATTTATCCCTTTTTACCCGACTGCGTCAGAAGGAGGGTAATATTTTTATATGTATTTTTGTTTGTTTGTATGCTTGTTCATTTCTTTGGCACGCGCTACTGCCCAAACGGCTGGACGGATTGTAACGTATGACATATCATTAGAATCGTTTCAATTTGTATAGTGCCATAAGCTATATATTTTTTTAAATGGCGCCTGGAAATAGAGGAAAGTAGTAGAAGAGGAAAAAGGGTGGGCGAGGGACATATTTTTTACTATTACGACAATGGGTATCAAATGAAAGCTTGTAAATAGACCAATCTAAATAAATATAAATATAATAATACTTTTACTTGACTATTTTGACAAAAACTCTTATAAACTTTCAATAATCGTATACCTACATCATTACGAACAAGAATTTTGTTTTAAGCAGTCGGGTTTTTTGTTTTAATGCTTTTTACGATGTTACTAGTTTCACCCATTCAGTATTCACCCATTAACAAGCTCGTTCTCGATTTCTCGGTAATTTTCAGTTACCGAATCGAACTCGGTTTACTTGTGGCCGGACGGACGTACCACAATGACTGAACTATGAGGAACATTATCCGAAATTCCTGATAATTCAGTTAGAATATTAGTATTCCCTCCATTTCTCGCAGTTTTGGTAAAGAGCTGAAATAATTCGCGCTATCTACAATATGGTAAGTGCCATAGACTACTTTCCACATAGAAGTGCCAGGGTGAAATGATAATTGCGTGTTGAAAAAATACTTTGTGTTTGCAATTTTTTTTTATAAGTATATGTATTTTGCATATTATTAAGCTTATGTTGAATAAATCGGTTTATCTATAGGGAAAAAAAAACATTTGTTGAAAACTAAAATTATTTTTATTATAGAAGTAGCAAACGAGACTGCTGTCCATCTGAAGTTAAATGGCCACTATTCAAATTTGTATAGTCCAACCAATTTTATTATATTAAATTTAATTATTATATCTTTTTCAATAAGGCAGTGACAATATGGAGAAATAACGTATAATGCTGCGTGGAAACTCCGGAATCTCCGTTGGGACATGGCCAGAGTCCTCCTAGCGTGATGACCCGTTCAGGCTCTTCTTTGGTGAGCATTTACGGTCACCACACCTACTGGTGTTTACGATGGTATGCTACCCCACATGCCGTCGTACCTCTCGGTCGCGCTTGGTTGGACGGTTTAAGCTCTCACTCTTGCTCGCAATTCTGAAAGCCTTATTATTCGCTTCTTACAACAAGCAGGGAATACCCTAGCCCTCTTCTAATCCCGGAACTACAGAAGGGCAATTCAACCAACAATTTACTTTAGGCATTTCTATCCGATATTCACTCTTTGAGGCCACAAAACCTAATCTAAATTCTAAGCTTAGCTTTGCTGGCTGTAAATGTATGAGGACGTTTGAACTTGCAAATTATGTTCTAGAAAGAAATTATTACGTTATATACAATAATTTAGGTAAATAGCTCTTGATTTCACGCTTCGCTAAGAGTCTGTCTGATATTAATTACAAGCGAAATTACGTTTAAGTTTACGTGGAAAATAACGGAAAATCAGTGTATATGTCTGTCTCCTTTACCGCATCTTTCAGAAGTGAAATGAAAAGAAATGAAATTTCTTTATTTTGCATAGACCTGCGGGGCACTTACAAATTGTCAGTTACAATATTTTCTTACACTGCTGCCGGATCGGAATACGACCTCAACTGAGAAGATCCGGCAAGAAACTCGGCGGGTTTGTCTTTTTGTTTATATAATATCTTTTATTTTTATTATTTGTTTTTACATAGCAATAAACCAGCAGACCAGAATATAATTACTTTTGTAAACTATTATTTACAAAATAAAACAGCGTGTGTTTATGTGTGTGCGTGAGTAATTCATACACGGCAGAAATGAGACTTAATAATAATAAATAATAAAATATTTTCGAGCATAAGGGTATTAAGACTTATGCTTTTCAAAAATCGATTTAATCACTGCGTCCCATATTTGGGCATTGTATTTCCTATACTGAAGCTACAAAGTAAAATCGTTAGCGTGATTCAGAAAGGAGTACAGCGCCATCTAGTTGTAACGCCGACAACTGCTTTCGTAATTCATTTTCGTTTCATCGAGTTTCAAATCACAACCATTCTAAAGAAGTTTCACTTTAAAAATATTGCGAAATGATTGGTATTTATTAATCATATTATCGTTATTATTATTGTAGCGTTACGTAACGTAACGATCCCCGTTACAAAAACCGTTACACCATTATTTTTTCTCGTAGTGTGTCTAAAGAAGTCCCACTTTAAAAAAATACCAGAGTACAGTGAAGATTATTGAATCATAGAAAATGTGGTGAAGAATTTCTAAAATATCGGCCAACTGCGATTGGGAATGGCGTACGAAGGGTTCCGTATATCTGTAAAAATGTCCATGCCACAAGATCATATTTGTTGTACGGGATCCAAATTAAATATTTATTTTATTTTACAATAATTTTAGTATTCTTTGTTATAGCGGCAACAGAAGTATATCTGTGAACATTCCAACTGCCTAGTTATCACGGTTCATGAGATACAAGCTGATGACAGGCAGACAGACAGACGGACAGCGGAGTCTTAGTTTATTAGTAATAGGGTCCCATTTTTACACTCTGGGTACGGAACCTTAAAAACGTCCTTTGTTCTTGCTAACGAGGAACTCGTTTGCGATAAACAAGAAACATTCAATGGACAGACAGCAATACGATTTTATGGTGTGTATAGAAATGTAACAGAGTTCCGATCGCCGATAGCTTGATGGGAGTTTGAGGGCCACGAAAAACGCTTCAAGCGTTTATCGCTTATATTATGACACTAAAAAACTAAAATTAGCAGTCGGTTTTTTTTTATAAATTATATGAAGTAGCAAACGAGCAAGCAGCCCACCTGATGGTAAGTAGTTACTGCCGCCCATGGACATATGTAAGCAACTTCATATAGAACAGGGGTTCTATCTGAAGTCGACCACAAATGCGTTGCTACTCCCGAGGACTGAGATGGTCGCCTCATATAAAAGTAAACCGGCAACCACACCCTTCCACCAAAACGCAAGAATTGCTTCACGCTGGAAATAGGTGTGGCGGTGATACTTCCCCGGTCGAACTACTCTGGTTCTACCACCTGTTAAATGATTGTTTCTCGACTATAGAGGCATCATCGTCACAGATTTTGCCGAATAACAATGTTAAGCGCCGCTGTGTTATGGTTTGAAAGGCGTGGGCAGCGAGATATGATTGTCCAATGCATTTTAATTCAATTCTCATGGTGCTACCCCTGAGGAATAAGTTAAAATCATCCATGGCCAACGAATCTGTGGCCAAAGCCAAGTAAGAAAAGGTGGTAGAACCAGTGCAGTTCGACCGGGGAGGTACCACCGCCGCACCTATTTCTAGCGTGTCCTCGGGAGTAGCAACGCATCTGCGATCGATTTTAAACAGAACTCCGTTACTGTAGGAAGTTACTTGCATATGTCCATGAGCGGTAGTAACCACGTACCATCAGGTGGACTGCATGCTCATTTGCTACTTCAGTCAAATAAAAAAAAATAGAAAAGGTTGATTACAGATTTCAACGTCAGCAGTGACCACTAACCGTCAAATGGAGCACATAATTATTTCCTACTTTCTACTATATCAGAAAATAGGTTAAAATTTGTTTTATTAGAATTAAACATATGTAGTCCCTTAATAAGGTATAGGTAAATTACTGTCTATTATTTCGATATATTATATTGCGATAGCAAAAGCATCTACTTATATAATCGTTGATTAAAACACTGCGTATTCTTAAACACAATATATTTTTCCGGATAAAAATATTTTCCTTTCCCAAAATAACGATGAAAACGTTTAAGCCTCCATTCTCTCAAGATACAACGAAACAAAATTAAAGAAGATCGCGCACGAGACAGGCTTTTTAAAAATGATTTAAAAAATTTGTCTTCAAATATTCTTATTTCATTGGAAAATATTAAACAATTGCTTACATAAATTACTTAAAAAAGCATATTAAAGTAAAAGTTAGTTTGCTCTATAAAAACTTTAAATATAGAAAAGTATATACATAAATATTCACATAACTTCAGATTATTTAGAACAAAATGAAAATAATAAGGATTGTTTAAATAATATTTTAACGTAGTCGCTTACTAAGCAAAAGTATGAATTCCGTATCCAGCAGATATAGAGCAATTAATGTGCAAATAAGACTCCACCTATTGTGCTTTTTGACACACTAAGCCGCAGTCCGGAAGATCTTCTCGCGAGACCCGCTTGCGGGCCTTGCGGGGAAATGCCTCGATGGTGACCCATCCTACGCGTGAAGGTCTATCGCTACCCATGAATACAGAGAGATCCTAGGGTTGGTAAGCCAGAAGGATTTTTTTAATATAAAATAATATAAAATCAGTTGTATATATTTTGTTTATTTATTATGTCTTACTGGAAGCCTAGTTTTGTACCATTGTACAACCCACTATTCTGGCAATCATCTTAATATAGGTAGGCGTCATCTGACAGGCATAACTTATGGTTGTATAACAAATAATATAATCAAAACTTTTTAGTTATTCTAGTATTGATCAAAGATTAAGGGCGTAAAACTAAGTCTTCACCCACCCGCAATAACAAGTATTATATATTTTGCAACATTATTTTTGTTTCAACTTCCATTACCTCTCGGGTGAGGATGTGTAATCAATAAGAATGTAATAAGTCTTAACAATAGTTTACTTTTTAAAAGAATATAGATAGTAGATTTGCTTGTGATTACGCAGATTTTTACATTATGCAGATTTTTATGTAAAACAATTTTATAACAATGTATGACACAGTTAAGCCGCTAAGTGTGAGCTGAGCCTAAGCCTATGAGAGTAGGGGAGGTGATAGAGAAAAAAATATCAAATAAAATTCGCCCTACTTTCGCCAGGCTCGAAACCACATGAATACTTTTAATGCAAAGGACGGTACAAATGAGAAAGGGTGGGGAGAATGGGGTAAGAAAATATTAAAACTTTCTTTATTCGATCTCGAATACTGCCGCGCAATCCTTTTCGCTAACTTTCTTTAATATAACTACGTAGCGTTATTATACTCGTATATTAGAAGGGGAACGTTATGAGTGTTATACAGTGCGTAATTATATTACTTTTACTATTATTAAGGTAATATATTTATTTCTTTTACTTTTTTACGCAAAAGTTATATACTATGTTGTTTTTACTTTACGCAAAAGTTTTATATGTTATAGGCAAACGTGGCAGAATTCTTCGTGATTTAAGCAGCGTCACACCTATTTCTACCTTACAATAACAGTGATAAGCGCTTTTGTGTTCTATGCTTAAGGGTGTTTTCACGTACCCTAATTATTTGAAACATTCCAACGTAATCCTCAAAAGTAGCAATGAACTTGTGGCTATACTCAAACTAGTCTAATCATGTGGTGTTGATTACGAATGTTCATTGGTGGTAGTAGCCACTGACTACCGGGTATACCGCATGGTCGTTTGCTACTTTAATACTACAAAAATATAAGAATAACGATATGAAATAGAGGGAATAGAACGTATGTCTGTCTATTACAATATTTCACGTAAAGTCAACTTTGCAAATAAAATTTATAACAATTTATACAAATATCAAAATAAAAAAATATATATTGAGTTATTGAGCATAGATTTGTCATTTAGAATATTCTAAAACTTAAAGCAAATACTAATCTAAAGTTGTTTACAGTAGCATTTTGTGTACGCAGTTATTTTGTTAAACATTAATCCGAGTGAAGGGAATTTAAGAGATAAACCCTTTAAAATACCGACAAACTTCCGATTAGGTACGTGTTTAAATGTTCAAACAAGTTTTCTTGATACAGTCCCCCGAGGCATGAGACATACATGATTCGCAAAACACTCGTTTAATACTCATTTCAATGCTGTTCCGAGATTTTCATTCTAGCCCGAGGAAAATCGAGTTTGCGCCTCTTCATCCCACAATTCGCATCTGTATGAAATAGCTTTATAGTAGACGCGGGCGTTTTCGGTTTAATTTGAAAACTGTTACGAAACCGTTATTTCGTATCGATATGGAAATCTGGTCTGATATCGGTATCAGAAGCTTGATAGCGATGTTAAGTTTAGGTTTAATAACAATTAACCGAGAAACGCATATGTTTTGATACATTTATTTTCATTAGCATACTGTTTCCTATAACGGCAAATATTTAAATTGAATAAAAAGAAACCTAATTAATATTTGTGAAACTTTTATTGTTATGTTTAGTTATTTGGTTTCGTGTTCGATTCTTTGGTTATATTACAATTCTCGACTTAAGCTGTATCGATATCGTACGAATGAAAACAGTTTTTAGATATGCTGTATCTGAACCTTACCTATTCGTACTGAAACAGACGAGACCTCAGATTGAACCGTCACCGCTGTAGCCAAAAGATCCAAAGTACGGGAAAATTTACCTCGCGTTATCGAACAAAAACGCCTTTCCACAACCAACTTTAAGGTACAAATTCAGATACCCCGGTTCAGAAAGTAGGCGAAATGCAATCTGTAACTACCTACTTTGATAGTACGCCAGATGTTGTGGTTTACGAATTTCAGCGTAACTAAAAGCTTCGTTTCAAGTTATGGGTCGTTTACTGAAATATCTATATAAGTATACAAGAAAGTAGTGTACGTTTCATTATTATTACCATTTTTAGAATCTTGTGTGGAAGATATGAAGAAAATAAAATAAATTGTAATGATTATATCTTTAAATGAATTTCAGAACATGAAAAAATAGTGCAGTTTATCTGGTGATAAACAGACTTTGCCACCCATTGGCATCTGTAATAGATTTCAGGTAAGCTTAGAATTCAAGGTGAGTTGCATTCTTAGAACTAAATCGATACGTCACGGATAAGTATGTATATATTCCACATCCTGCAAATACATGATAACAATCAAAATATAGCAGCGCATAACATTGTAGTTGTTAAGCTTAGGTAGGAGTGAGTTCAAAGACACCAGCCTTCAAGGAAGTCATACCACAGACGGCTTTACCTCTTATCTACTTTTTATTAAATTTAAGAAGCAAAGGAGCATGCAGTCTACCTAATGGTAGGTGATTAGTGCCGCCCATTGACATGTTTGAGCAACTTTATATAGAACAGAGGTTATATCTAAAGTTGATCACAGATGCGTTGCTACTCCCTAGGTCTAAGTTGGTCATCTTTAGTTGCATAAAGATAAAAACTTATGTAAATACAAAGAAAAGGAAAACAACGATTTTTCGATCAATAAAATTTCATTAGCCATCTGTGGGTGTACATGCATACTGCGGTGAAGTTCTAAATATAAATGTAGGGGCACAAATGCAAGCCATGGTTGAAACCGACAAAGTACGAAACCGGCTAATGCTGAAATTAAAAAGTTTAGAGTATTTCATTTGTTCTTGACTCTAGAAGTCTAGTTTGCGGACGGATTTTAATTTGGAACTTGTTGAAGTTCTTTCATATGCGCCAGTTTATGAATGAGAGACTTTTTTATTTTTTCGTATACAGTTTGGCAGTATGAAACGAATTTAATATTATTTTTGGACTAAATGTTTTTGCGGTCGTATTACGTTCGTATCCAGGACTACTATTTGAAATATTTATTATGTATCTACATTTTTATGTTTATTTTTTGACTTTTAACCCATTTAGTTATCATTCTGGAAAAATTAAAGTGCACAGGTTGTTATTTAAATATATTTATTTTTTTGTATTATTTCAAAAATTAACTATAGGTAGTAAATTATTCCGAATACTATTGGATGATTTATTGATTTTGAGTTAATCACAAACCGTTGCTTCTACTAAGAACTAATTTGGAATGCCTAGTGCAAAAGTTTTTGGTTAACGATTTGAATAAAGTTGCGCTTACCGTAACTATTACTATAAACTATAACTATTACTATTAATTATAGGTAAACTATAATAAACATACAATTTTATAAATAAACATAAAATATATTTTAATACTCACGATATGCGGTTTTTGAATTTAATTTTGCCGATATTTCGACTCAGTTACTTGGATCGTGGTCACGGCAAAGCAGCGGTGGCAGGGAGAAACCGTTCACAAGCACTAGTAGTAGAGTGACCTACCTACCCTCCTCTAGTTAGTTTTTCTTTTTTAGGTTCCGGCTCACTTTTATATGAAGCGACCATCTTAGTCCTCGAGAGGTGCAACGCATCTGTCATTTTCTTCAGATAGAACCCCTGTCCTATATGTAGTTGCTTACAGATGTCTGTGAGTGGCAGTGGCCACTTACCATCGGGTGCCCACTCGTTTGCTATTTCATTGTAATAAATAAATAATAATATAATAATAGGATACCGACATCAGATGAGAATCTTATCTGTGGTTAATTACAGATACGAGTATTATTAAATTATGCTTTGAAATGTTCCAATCCGGAGAAGACACCGCCACATATAATGTCTCATAACGCAGTATTAAGCGCTGTTTTGTTTGAAAGGTCTTGAAAGGTCACATCCGAAAAAGACTTGAGGCGTTCTAACTTAGTCCCCTGAGGCAGAAATGCAGCAATGGCCAACCTTAAGTATGACTCTAATATTGCCTTGGGTCGTTTACAGATGTCACACATGCATGCTCATCTGACTGTGGTCACATATGCATGCTCATCTGCTATGTCTATATTATATCTATCTATATAATATATATAATTCTTGCGTTACTGAGTGACAACGCACAGTCGAAACTACTGAGCGTAGAAAGTTGAAATTTGGTACGAAGATTCCTTAGAGTGTGTAAAGGAGAACTAAGAGAGGATTTTTGCAAATTCCACCCCTAAGAGAGTTAAATAAGGGATGAAGTTTGTATGAAAGTCCGTCAATTTTGATACAATCTCAATGAAACCTAGTATTATATAAAAGGAGTGCGACTTACCACTTATCGAAAAACAATACCTACGTTATGAGCTAGAACTAATATAATATCATCTAACATTTATATAACTAGTCGAACTATCTAAGAGGATTTGGTACAATCTCAATATGAACTGTTTATGAAAAATACACTTATTTAAAACGGCATTTCATTCACCGAACAACGGATTGAGGTCCGTCGCCTTCCCTAATGGGGAGTTTTTCAATAGTCATAGCTCCTGGCATGCGTGTTGGTGATCGTTGTGGGTATATTACTCATAAAGACGCTCCTTTTCATCTCCTAGATATCGTACTTAGTCCCTTTCTACAACGGCCACGGAAAGAGAGAGACTGGTGCTTTTCAAGACCAACACTATCGTTCATCATTCTAAAGAAATTTTTGAATGGAATGAGAATGATTGAAAATTATAGGGATCAGAATTCCAAATATAATTATTTGGAATTCTGATCCCTATTTCAATATTTAGCTGTCACAGCTTACAAGTTTTATCATACACTGGCTGTGCCACGCGGTTTCACCCGCTACTACGTAAGAAAGAACAAACAAACATATATGTTATATAGCCTTTAGCCTTCCTCAATAAATATACTATTCAACACAAAAATATTTTT